>MU400364.1:0-242941 GCA_022578955.1 Hypoxylon sp. FL1857 | reverse complement strand
AAATATCTAATAAACAAAAAAAAAAAAAAAAACACCCTTTGCTTGCTTTTATAAAAACAACAAAAAAAAAAAAAAAAAAAAAAAAAAAAAAAAAAAAAAAAAAAAAAAAAAAAGGCATGATAGGGAAAGCGTATTTTTTTTTATTATATATTTCCTATCTCTTCATATTCCCCCCCACCCATGTGAACTGTCGGTTAAGTTATGTTGCATCAGTAAAAAGAATGGAATTACATGCCAAAGTAAACGGCATCGCTGGTGCCTACCTGGGGTATCTTGTGGCTACATCTACCTTCGGCCTTCGAATAGGCTTAAATACTGTCTGGTTTCACCAGATATCATTGTTCGAGCGCGCCTGATTGCCTGTCATAAACGGCAATGCTCTCAAGTAAAAAAAATATTCTAGCAAAAGCTAATAACTCGAATCTGGCGCAAGCCTTATATATCAATAGACCATAGAACGGCGACCAAGCCGAATCGTTGACACCTGATGTGAGCAAAACCGCGCACCCCCTCCTCTACATTAATAATGATCGTTGTTCTGCTCTTTAATTTCACCCCTAGAATCCCTCCTTCCTCCTTTTGACTCGTATACAGAGGCTCGGATCCTTGCGTATCGTCAACTTGATACCTACCTCTACCTATAGTCATTACCACTCTCACTTATTAATACCCTGGCTCCTGATTGGGCAATTGAAACATTCCCTAGGTGCTTATCTACTTTAGTTGGTGTCTAAGAGTGCTAGAGCTAATTTCCTATTATGGACTCCCGCCGACGTCATCGACCAGAAGCTGTCGACATTGCGTCACAGCGTAAAACAAGAGAATATCTCATTAACTTCACAATAATTTACGTGCTGCTGCTTTACCTTATAGAAATCTACGCCGGAGATAATCAAATACAGATATATCAATTGGAAACTCGAACATCACTTGTTGTACTACCTCAATTGCCAGTCAATATGGATCCCTCAGGACCGCCCCAGCCCCCAAAAGAGACCGCGTACGAGACGCAAGGGAACCCAGCAACCTCGAACCCCTCAGAGCAGGACAGCGCACGGCATCACGCGCATGGCAAGCCAGTCGACGAGCGCTCGCCCTCGAGCCGATCCTCCGGCCTAGGCGACGCCGTCCCGTCTAGCTTAGGATATGGGATTCACGGCGCGCCGGCGGGTGAGGAGAGGTACGGCCGCACGCAGGAGCAAGTGGGCCGCAGCGGAGAACTGGAGGGCGATCAGATGCGCGCCCCGGGCGAGGGCGACGTGGCGAGTGCGGTTGAGCGCAAATCTGGGGCTAGCGGCTCGCAGCCGGACTTGGCGAGTGATCTTGACCGGTATGTTGAATGATACCTAAGGTTTTCTCTGTACTTCTTGGATGATGCGGGAGTAAAGGAAGGGGGGAGTAGATGTTTGAGGATGTTGCTAATGCGTGCAATAGCAAGAAACGAGAGCAGGCTTCTAAGAGAGAGGCGATTAAGGAGGATGGGAGACAGGGGAGAGCGCCTGATGAAGGGGATGTTAGGGCTGGGATTGCGACTTAAGGAGAACTATTAGCTGGCTCGGCTAGAATATGCAGAGATATTGTAGGATAGTGACTCCATGGTACCTGATTAAACGGGACTAATTGTTGAGTATGTTGAGCCAAGAAAGTATGTGGTACATATGATGGCTGTTTTTCTTTTCGTGGTTGGGGATAGTAGCTGTATATAAGACTAGGTACAGAGTCTTCTATCTCTAGTAAGAGGCTAGGGGCCTAAGTACCAATGTCAGCAAGCACCTTTGGTTGCTAACAGGCTGTCACCCTGACAGATTGCTGAGAAATTTGCCTATCTTAGGTATATGTTGCGATCGAAAGCCACCAGATTATAGCCTCATGTCAGAGACACCAATTATCGACCTCTAAGTCCCCTCCTCACACACCGCTAGCGGCATCACATGTCAACGTATGTTTATTGAGATGGAACTAGATAAAGACGTATGAGTGAGATGTGCAGGTAGGCTGAGCTAGAAGCCTTCAAAAGATTCGATCCAGAAAAGCACATGATACTGTTTGCTACTAGATTTCCTCGGAATGGTTCTCTAGGCAGCCTCTTTTAAGAGGCCATCTTAGTTGCTAGTAGGCTTGTTGCGTCACTAGGGGTAGGAGATGCATTTAGTTGCGTTGCATTAGGTTCGTGATAGCTTGCGGGGAACCCTGCGAGGAGGCCAATGGAGCCCTATGCATAGGTATAGTCTAGGCATCGTCTTTATACCGAGAAATGATTGACAGCTTACGCTCGTGACTAATATGCACCATGCCGGGGTATAGGCTATTCGTCGACTTCATATCTTTCCTAGCACTCGCCCATCCTACGGTTACTAAGAGTCTATCGCCAACCCCTTGACCTGCGAGTATTATATGTGTTAGTAGGGATCTATGGACAAGGCGAATTAATTCACGATGTTGGCCCAAGTGTCATTCGGTCACCTCGTGGCCATCAGCGTGTCCTCACTTGTTTGCGCTGTGGCTTGCTATGTAGTTCAGCTGATGAGGCATGAGCTTAGGATTAAGAAAATAGGAGGAGTACGCGCCCCTCGTCTCACAAGCAATCCTTTCAGGGGTAAGTTCCAGTCTTCAAAAGTCGTGCAAGCAAGATACAGCCTTGCCAAATCAAGAATAACCCTCTGACGTGAATCTGCGAAATAAAAAGCGGCCTGGTGGTTCCTCGATACAGCTAAAGCTTTGATGAGGAATGAGCTCCTGGAACAGTATAACAGTTTCTACGACGCGGCAACTCCAGAGTGTCCAAATTTAATCGAGATCCAGATCTTCCCTCGGGAGAGATACCTGTTCACCAAGGACCCAGAGCATATCAAGGCAGTGCTCGCTGGCCAGTTCAGTGACTTCGGAAAGGGACCTCGATTTCACGACCTATGGAGACCCTTCCTCGGCGACAGCATCTTCACGACTGATGGCCAGCTATGGCATGATAGTCGCAGCTTGATCCGGCCAATGTTTGTCAAGGATAGGGTCAGCGACCTCGCAACATTTGAGAAATGGACGTCAAAGCTCCTGAGTAAGCTTCCAGCCTCGGGGCAGACGGTAGATATCATGGATCTTTTATATCGAATGACTCTGGATGTCACCACGGACTTCCTTCTTGGAGCGAGTGTTGACAGTTTGAGCAAGTATGTGAAGCCGCTCGGAGCGTATGCCTCGGATGTAGTCTGTGCCACTAACCTAGTCAAGTCCCCAGAGCGAATTCGCAAGAGCTTTCAATGATGTCCAAAGAATCCAGATGATGCTCACTTCCGTTGGGTAGGTAATGACTCAATTAACCATGATTTCTATCGATATCGTTCATTACACTACTAACTCGTAGACACAGGCCATTTGAAGCATTCGTTCCTCGTCGTCGCTATAATGAAGGGATCCAGGTGATAGACCGGTTCATCATGCCGTACATCGAGCAAGCACTGGCATTGCCACAGGAAGAGCTAGAGAAGCTCTCTAACTCCGACAAACATTTCACCTTCCTGCACAGCATTGCACGGTATACTCGGAACCGGCAGGTACTTCGCGATCAGATCATCGCCGTGCTCCTAGCCGGTCGCGATACGACAGCGTCTACACTGTCATGGGCGTTTTATGAGCTGTCTTACTACCCCGAGAAGTTCAAGAGGCTCCGTGACGAGATTATAGGCTCTGTCGGTCGCACACGGACTCCCACGTACCGGGACCTCAAGGACATGACGTATCTACGGCATACCCTAAACGAGACACTAAGGCTCTACCCGGCCGTGCCATATAATCTGCGAGGCGCGCTAGAGGATACGACGCTCCCTTCCACGCCGGGAAACCCGCCTATCTCGGTCGTGAAGGGCGACATCGTGTTCTACAGCACGCTCGCGATGCAGCGGCGGAAGGACTTATATCCATCGGTCTCAGAGAAGTTCGAAGATCCCGCACTCTTTTCTCCAGAGAGGTGGGAGAACTGGACACCAAAGCCGTGGCAGTACGTTCCCTTCAATGGCGGCCCACGCATCTGCGTAGGACAGAATTTTGCCATGACCGAGATGGCGTATTGTAGTAAGTCTCCCTATGACAAGCCATTTCTCTTTAGTGAAGGGGGGAATAGAAAATGTTAACATTGACCGATTTCAGTGGTCAGAGTCCTCCAGAAGTATGATCGCATTGAGTACCGTGGCGATTGGCACGCGCAGCAGCACGAGGCGGAGGTTGTTGGAAAGCCGAGCCAAGGGGTCAAGATTGGTATGTATGAAGAGAGTATGAAGGTAATTGGGAATCCGGAGTCGTTGGGTATTTAGAGACGAACACTTTCGCTTTTGTATCATCTATTACTATTATATATTGAGTAGTTGAGTGATGAATGATGAATGATTTCGAGCCTTTTCATGGCCGGAAGAACCCTGTGAGCCAGCTATTTGGTCCGTAGATAAATAGTCAGACCGGTAGATGGAATGTAGAATGTAAAAACCTTGAAGGCATATAGTGTCCATTGAATTGAATTTACGAAGATGAAAGGAAATATCACCCTGGAACATTCACAGGAGGACGTCCAATGGACGAGGGACTTACTTCCAAAAGCTGATTGGTACCTGTTGGTGTGCCTAGGTGACTAACAAAGAGCACTATAGGGCTGCCCAGGGCCGCCACCGCCCCGCTAAAGCGCGTAAATTACAGCAGCAAGGCGCGTCGCGATTTAATGGGTCCCGTTTCTTAGCGGCCATTTTATTTGGAGCTTCCCGATTAAGGGCCAATATTGCGACAACTGTTTCGACTTCATCTACAGACGCAGTAGGCTCCGATATGGCCAAGTTTCCTTTCAGCTAACATTCATGGACTGTGCTTTCGAGAGATCCTCGCCAATAATTACATCATGGCGACTGCTCGGACTCCTACCTCTAATCGAAGAAAACGTCCTCTTCCCGACGACGAGCCCGACTCATCGCCGGCCGTGACACCGAGCATAACCGCCGCCGTTAAAAGACGTCGACTCAACAGTCTTGCGAATGCCTCCCCGTCGACTCCGAAAGGTTTCTCAGCCATAACCTCCGCTATTGGAGGTGCTCTGGGACTGAGTAAAAAAGGGGGCGCTCGGAGCACTACCCATACCAACCAGACGAGTTCGGCCGACGACACCACCTACGAGGTTCCCGAGTCTCCGGAAGAGGTTAAAGCAGCTGAGAACTCGCGAAGTCTTCCAATTAAGTACAAGAAGCTTGGCCTTAAACCACCGAGGCAAAATCAACGCCCCCCTAGCAATGTTTACGAGGTGCCCGATTCTGACGGAGAGGCCGACCATGGTCGAGGAAGAACGGATGGAACCCCCGATGAACTTCAACTTACCCCTACGAAGAACAACGGTATCGGTGGGGTGTCAAGCGCTTCTTCGAGGAAGAGTGTGAGCACGCGGTTGTTGGAGTCACGGAAGAAGAAATCGGCTAGACAAGCTCAAGATGAAATTGGGCAGGATGTCACACCCAAAAGAAGGGGGAGACCTCCCAGGGCACACGACAGGCTTGATGTGTCCAGTCCTAGCACGAAATCTACCAGGTCACAGGTTCCAAGGCTATCTACGAACGCATTACCCCCAGTCAAATCGTCGCCGGCTATCAAGGGGATATTATCGCCGCAGAAGAAGAAAACCAGTCGACCTCGGAAGAATGTAGCTTTTAACGATGAAGATCCTGGAAAAGAAAACGAGGTTTTTTTTGAGGATATATCATCAAAACCTACGAAGACGAGGGTGCAGGGGAAGGCAGTAGATATCGTCGTTGATGTTAGGCCACCCTCCGAGGACGAAGAAAGCGAGGATGATGAGGTTTGTGCTATTTGTTCGAAGCCAGACTCGGAGCCACCGAACGAAATTATTTTCTGCGAGAATTGTGACATGGCAGTCCACCAGAAGTGCTATAACGTACCTGTCATCCCCGAGGGCGACTGGATTTGTAGGAATTGTTCCCAAGACGACGTACTCTCAGGACCGAAAACGACTCCGAAAAAACAGATTCGTGTGACGAAGTCGACTGCACTCCCTAGCATCCCAAATTTTGAGCAGCACTTACGACACATGCAACGTGTACTATTAGATCGCTGTTCTGGAAATCGCCAAATTAAGCTTTGTGGCCAGACTGAAGCTTTCGACAAGGCGTTTCAACTGGTCGAACAGACCGTTTCGGCCGGTGAGGGTAACTCGATGATGGTCATTGGTGCGAGAGGTTGCGGTAAGACTACGTTGATGGAAGAAATCATCTCGAATCTTCGTGCCGAACATAAAGACGAGTTCCATGTAGTTCGTCTCAATGGATTCATCCATACCGATGACAAGTTAGCTCTTAAGGAGATTTGGCGTCAACTCGGCAAAGAAATGGACCTCGAAGATGATTTGGTCAACAAAGTACGAACAATTCTACCTATGCACCAATAATTGACACAGTAGCTGACTTCTTACTAGACAAGCAACTATGCCGACACAATGGCTTCATTACTGGCTCTTCTATCTCACCCTGCAGAAATTACAGGAGCTGAGGATGGCGTGACGTCAAAATCCGTCATCTTCATCATCGACGAATTTGACTTGTTTGCCACACATGCACGCCAAACTCTGTTATACAACTTGTTCGATATCGCTCAAGCGAGGAAAGCGCCCATCGCCGTCCTGGGGTTGACTACGAGGATTGATGTTGTAGAGAGTCTAGAGAAGAGAGTGAAGAGTCGGTTTAGCCACCGATATGTCTATATGTCCCTCCCAAAGACGTTAGCTGCTTATTGGGATATCTGCAAGCAAGGTCTTTCCGTCGATGAAGAAGACCTTAAAGATGAGGGCTTCGATACCGGTCTGCAAGGGCTCTACGAGTTCCGGGACTATTGGGACAAAAAGGTCGAGGTAATACATGATCGCTATGCTACACAATGTGCGTGAACTTTACTGATGCATTTTAGACCCTACGCAAGACCCCCAGTTTCGAGGACCACCTTGAGTATCACTACTATACGACGAAATCTGTACCGGCATTTCTCACTTCATGCATCCTACCTCTGTCGGCAGTCTCAACCACCTCGCTAGATTTAGCAATACCCTCCCAATCGGCGGGATGCATCTCTCTGGAACCCGCAGAGTCGAAGCTTCATCTTTTAGCAGCATTGTCAGATCTCGAGTTAGCGCTGCTAATTTCAGCAGCTCGCCTCGATATTGTTGCTCATACTGACACGGTCAATTTTGCCATGGCGTACGACGAATATAGCTCTCAGATGGGTAAGCAACGAGTCCAATCAGCATCATCGGGGATGCTGGCATTAGGGGCGGGCGCGAGAACTTGGGGTCGAGGTGTCGCTGCGGTAGCCTGGGAACGCCTGGTGTCGCTCGGTATTCTTATCCCAGCTGGAATAGGCGGTCGGAGCAACGCTGCGCACGGCGGCCTGGAAGGCAAGATGTGGAAACTCGATGTTGCGCTCGATGAGATTCCTGCAGCGTGCGAATTGCCGGGGTTTCTATCCCGATGGTGCAGCCAAATCTAACTCAGAATAGATGGCATTCGGCGACGGGATTTGAATGCAAATGAAATAATTATTATAAATACACGACCGTTGGTCGGCCCCGGCTCAGCCCGCCGGAATGGAGGAGACCCGCGAGCGAATGCAAGCCAGATGCAAGATGACAGATAAAAATATTTTACTACTTTCAGACAATCGAGCAATGACAATGACGCTTGCAACATCGGTAAGACAAGCACTGTTTCCTCTATTAGGTACATACGCTAGGATTCTCACGTACGAACCAGCCAACCATGGTACCGTACTAAGGGGTCGTGCATACATATTCCGTCAGCCCGTTCTATTTTGGGCATCTGGTCAAGCCCAAAGCTCAATACCACAGCCTCACAGAATGCAGGGAGAGGTGGCCAGAAACGCCAACGATGCATGTAACCCAGTAGCAACCCCGTTGACCGCCGAGAAGCAGAGCCAATCAATTCAGCTGGTGATGATCCTTGTTTCGTCTTTATTTCAACCTTACTAGTGCAAGAGTTCAGCTGCCTGTCTACATGCTCCATGAAACAATTCACGATAGAAACAACGTCTTAGAATATCTAGATTGCGATAATCCCATCCCTCGCTACATGTCCACGTATTCGCTTCTCCATCAATTCCGGGAACTGTCTCACTTTTTACTTTTTTTCTCCCTCCCACTTCTTCCCCATCCGATCTCACATCTGCGCTTGTTAGTTGTTCGTCAGCTGATGACAGCAAGACGCCTAACATAGCTACATCGCGCAAACGGTTCTTTGTTAGCTCGCTCCAGCAGTCTAACTTCAAGCCATCTCTTGGCTAGTGACCGGCTTCCTCGTTTACCTGATCTCCGCGTCATTCCATCTATCTTCAGGTATTACAAGCAGTTTTTCTGCAAGTCATTCTCTCGACAATTTCCGGGTTGGTGCAAGGCAAGGTCCCGATCCCTCTCGGCGCCGCCTCAGCCTCGTCCTGGCTGTTTGCCCAGGTCCCTTAGGTACCTAACCTATCCGTCCGATCTCTCAATAATCCCACACAACGTGCGCCTACGTCATGGCAATGTCGAAGCGCACGACATTCACGACCATCTCGCCGCTGCCGCCCGGCATCACGCGCGAGGTCGTCATCGGCTTCCTGCACAACCACGTCGAGATGATCGACCTGAACCCGCTCATCATCGAGCGGCATCCCATCCCCGCACCACCGCACGCCCCCGCGGAGGAGCAGCGCTGTGTCTGGTGGAGCATGACTGACAAGATCTCGTATCTGCCCGGCGGCGTCGTCTCCGGCGACATTACGTACACGGCCGCCTTCAACGACCTGCCCAATGGCATCCAGACACATGTCTACGCACCCATGGGCACAGATATCCGCGAGCGCTGGAGCTTGAACGGCAATTTGCCCGGCGAGCCGCCTGAGCCAGTCGAGCTGGGGATTGGCGCCCCGAGACAGGGACTTTACTTGCGCGAGGTAAGCCAGCTTATTTCACGGCGCTTACCGTCTAATAACTACCTGACTAACAAAATCAAAGGACGTCGAGTTAAGATGTAACTTCGTCATGTCCTCCTTCGTCAAAAAGACGCTGAAGAAGGCCCACGGGACTCTGGTGGAACGGCTTTTACAGAAAGCCGCGCTGACCCACGGCCAAGGTGCAGGCGCCGGCGCAGGCGCGGGTGCGGGCGCTGTTCACCACCACCACACAGGCTCGAGCACGAACAGCGGGAGCGTCCGCTCGAACCACTCGCACTCGTCCAGCCACCCCGCGTACTCCTCGTCTCATAATTCGCAGTACGCGACGGCGTACCAGCAGCAGCAGCAGCCGCACTCGCGGCCCGGATCTACTAACTCGTACGGCCACGCGACGTCCACCCCTGCTAGTTCGCCATCCTACAGCCATAACCACTCCGCGAGCGCGGGGAACAACACCATCATGCCCGAGCCGCTCCGCATAAATAAGCGCACGAGCAGCGGTCAGTACCAATCAGGCCTCGAGGTAGTCCCCAATCAGCAGCAACAACAGGCGCAGAACGGCGGCTGGTCGAACGAGAAGAACGGGTATGGCCACCAAGCGCCACGGCCAGATAATAGCGGTGGATTTCCTGCGGAGTTGGAGTAGTGCTACCGTCCAGTCTTTCCAGTTTGCTTAATTTTGATCTATGCGTGCTTTGGCATTGGGACTTGGTATACCCGCATTCGTTTAGCGATAGGCTTTGAGGTTTTGATTTAATAAAAAGGGGGGGGCCTGCTTGGCGAGTTATGAGACGGAGAGCTTAGTCGGCCGGAGAAGCATGATATATACCCCGGGATGTTGTAGAAGTAAATCAAGAGGTCCAAATTGGGTTGAATTGCAATGTTTGGTGCCTGATGCACACTTGGCACGGTGTACTGGGAGTTTACTGGATTTTGTTTGCTCTTTTCTCCTTTACCTAACTTACAACGTATATCTTCATTATTTAAACTATCTCCATATAATACTATAGTCGATGTTCTTGGCCTCTTTTGGAGTATTAAGGAAATGTAATGTCGTTATGATCTCAAAATATAACGTAGCGTGTAGGCTCTACGGTTTACCTTGGTTATCTTGAATATTCAGTCGAGTCTGTTAAATAAAGATAGCTGCAATGGACAAGATTTTCGCGTAATTTCTCGAGATGCTGGGGGTCTCTTTTCCCCTATTTTTAGTAGTCGTTACCGTGTTAATTTGGGGGCGCTTTGCTGGAGTTCGAGAGGAATATACGTCTTGTTCAAAATTTGCCCTCCGTCTCAATAGTGTATAATTAGTCCTTCTATGGTTAATATTACCACCGTAAGGGCACCTGATCGAAGAGTACTCGATATGTTTTACTATTAGAGGGCCTAGTTGCTGGCTTGCCTACTTTTATCGGGTAAAGTGCTACGATGATAAGTAGATCTTCTCCTTTCTTG
Organism: Hypoxylon sp. FL1857; assembly: GCA_022578955.1. Lineage (NCBI taxonomy): Eukaryota > Fungi > Ascomycota > Sordariomycetes > Xylariales > Hypoxylaceae > Hypoxylon > Hypoxylon sp. FL1857. The sequence continues at coordinate 232,510 of MU400364.1, read as the reverse complement.
CTGATATGGATTTTGTTTACAGCCCCGGTACAAGGTACATTGGACAAGATCCTACACCCTTAACAAGCCTAGAGAACGTCTATCCTGCTATGTTATACCAGATAGCTAATTTCTCGGAGAAAATGTACATGGTGGCAATCCAACATAGCGATGCTCTCTGTCACTACCGGACTTCGCTGTTCTAGTTCAGGAGGGAATCTCGACCCTATCGTATTCGGTGCCGTATGCCGTCCCTACTAGCCCCCACTGATACAACGAATAGGATCTACACCATTAATCGAAGCCTCCTCTCTTACAGTGCCCAAAGAAAAAGAGGAGCCACAAGGTTGGAACGCTTACTGGCAGTGTCTCCATGAACATACACACTATCCCTGCTAAACAGACAAAATACATTTGGCATTTATGTGTGCTGTGAGTATCTGAGCGTAGTAGAGGACTCGTATGTTCGGAAGTCCTAGAAATTCTTTAGCACTGCCACGGTCTGCTAGCTCTCTTAGCAACATAGCCACCTCATCTTAATTCAACTACACGAGACCACTGAATGTATAGCATACCACCCAAGGATGTTGTCGATGTTGCCGTACATGAAATAATACACAAGCATATCGACGTAGACGATATAGTTGGAAATCCTCAAAGTAGAAGTCTCACTAGGATCAGCCTATTAGTCGTCCATATAAGGTTCAAAGCATGGCGTGATCCCAATTTCTCTCATTCAGTTTGTTTCATTTGCTAAGATGAGCTCACTATATAAAGACTTCCATACGGGAATCATGATGTAATTGTTCATCTTGCAATATACCGAGCTTCTATCTAACAGCCTACCGAGCCTGTGGACTCGCGTCTTCTTTTAGAATAGGAACCGCGGCAAGTCGGCAGGTTTCCGAGCTGAACAGGGCTCAGCTTTTACCGAAAGTGAGTTGAAGCGCATTACGGCCGAAACTATCATAACCTCCATCCAACTATCAGACCACTACTCAGGACATAATGGACGATCGCAAGCCACACTAGGAAAGGGACCCGAGTCCTCGGGTCGCAAAATCAGAAGAGGCTGAAGTCGCCGAAGTTTACTCGTCTTGGCAAATGAAGCTGAGGATACAGGGCAAACTTGGGGCGCTAGAGAATATATTAACAAGAACCTGCTCACTGGGGATCCTAAGTTCCGCGGTTATCTCTTTTACGAGAGCACGATCTGCGAGAACCAGCGCTTCGGAAACATTAACGCCAGGACGCATCCAAGCCACGTGTTCGTACAGAAAAATTGAGGACGAGTCTATCGCGGCGATTGCCATGTGCTCCGACAGGCAAGGCAAGGCACAGGCCGGGAATGAACAACGCCGCGGAATCTACATGGCCAAGTTTCGAGACGCTTGGAATTCCCCAAAGGGCGGTATGCGACCAGACGCACAACACTAGCGAAGCTAGATGAACCGATCCAATTGCCTGTTCCCAGTCATCGAGATGGCTGAATGTCGTCGTCGCCGCTGTCAGAGCTCTTCCCAGTCGCGTGGTCGAACCCTATTCCCGGTCTCGCGCAGCGAAGACAAACACCTAACGTACCTCCTATGCAGGTTGGTTCGAGCGCCCTTTAATTTGAAGACATCCGCGCAGTTCCTCGGAGCTGTCGAAAGAACCTGTTTCGTTTGACCTTTTCCCCGTGCACGGGACCATGAACTCCGACCAACGTAAGGGTAGAATTGGTCCCTTTTATTACGGCGCTGTCGCAGCTGACCCTCATGAGCCGCCCTTTCACCAGCTCAGCTTAGAAGATCAGTGGAGATTCGCATTGTCGGCGTCCCCGTGCTGCCTGGGGGGGGAGTCGGGGACAGGTCGCATTGTCGCGAATCGGACGAGCTAGTCGCCGTTGGGAAAACCAGATCAACCTTAGCCTTACTAGGGACATGGGATGTCAACACAGACTTCGTAACCAGGGCAGACCCAGCGAGCGACGCAAGGGCACTCCTCGTCGAACGCGCAAAGTTCCGAGACCCTGAACGACCTCGTACAAGGGACACGATGTCTGGATCTCGAAGAAAGTAGGCATTGTGTATGTGTGATGTGTCTCAAAGCAACATTGAAGCTAAGCGCTACCATCGAAGCCGTCCTGTTTCAACCTTTGGGCTCGGAAATTCGTGCCCCCCATAAGATCGCGAAGAAACAGGAATTAACCATGCAGAGGAAGCGGAAGCGGCTCAAACAAAACACAAATAGGTGTAAGTCCCAGCACGTGGGATTACCTTACCCGTCCGACGGTCAGCCGCAACACGAGACAAGGCGGTACCGGGAAGTCGGCCCAGGGATCACCAGATGTGTCTTCGCATACGGTGGGACACGCTTATTTCCCACGCCTAGGGTGGGCTGGCCTCATACGACCCCAAACATCCTGGAAGCTCAATCAATCAATACATAATGCATTGATGGAAGATGTTTGACGAGCACACTGATTTGTCAATCGTATAATGGGGTCTGTTTTAAGACAAAGAGACTATTGGGAGCCTAATGGCCCGATGGATTCAAGGGGCCTTACCTAAGCTGGTTCGAGAAGCATTCCGTATTGACAGAGTATGTAATTTCTGATATATGCACGTATGTCAATAGTAGTCCATTTCGTGCAGTTGGAGTACCGAGCAGATCGTGTTCCCGGGACAAGTCAAGACAATCTCCCGTGTCTTGCTTGCCTGCCACGTGTGAGATCGCCAAGTGTTTGAGGTTTTTTGCCTCGACTTGTCTGAGGGCCATGCCTTGCCGGGTTCTGTAGCTAACGTGAACGGGACTTGCGCGGCCAACGATAATTGTCTAATGAATGTACGTGCGCTCGTTCTTGGCAAGGTGTATTTGGAGGGCTTGGTGGCTGGGACCCTGGTTGACGTATGTACAATGTCCTAATGGCGGTGTGATAAGACTGAGGTACCTCCCCTCGACCGCTGTCTGGATACAGTATATTCCCGGACTGATAGTCTATGCACGTACATCCATGCCGCACGTTACCATATATTATCCTGGACAGCTACTATTGGTACTTAGGTGTAAAAGGTGAAACACGCCGTCAAAAAGTCGGTCCATGAATATCCACCGCCTAACTAGGATGAGGTAAATCGGGCAGTGTTACAGAAACACATGTATCAAATTCAGCCATTAACTCATGTGCTGCGGAAAGTAGCGGCGATGATGTAAGGGTAGTAACTGGAGATATAGAGAACGTAAGCGACTTGTTACGAACGATGTTACAACTTCAAGACGGTGGCGGTGGCGGTGATGATGATTACGATGGTTGACGATGGAGATGAAATTGATAATGGCTCCGCGAGAAAGAGGAGGTCCAACAGCTGCTATTACTGTGTGGTACTGTGCGTAGCGCAATTACTTAATTTAGACAGATGGCGGTACGTAATGCGTATAGTGCTAATGGAGCTCGGGGCCGAACCGCTCTCCGTTCTGATGGGTGTCTTGGTGGCGCCGATTTTTCGACTCCGCGTTCATGCAGTATACATCCACATGTAGGTGGGTATGCGACTTGCACGGCAGGAGAGTCGGATAGCTCACCAAGTGTACGTGAAGAAGGTAATCCTGAGGTATGAATGCTAAAATCTTATAGGCATCGAGACAGTCGTCTTTCGGGACCGGGCTCAGCTAAAGGTGAACTGGACCGAGCCGTTCTCACGTAGGGGCTGACAACAAGACAGAAAAGGGCCAATGATATGTACCTCTGGCCTCCATATAAATCAGACATGCCTGCAGCGCGAGGTCCGACCCGGAGACTAACTCCGATGTCTAAGTTTAAACAAAACGTGGTCCGCACGTTGGAATCGGCGCGTAGTATTACGGGAGTCGTTGCACGCACCCATGGTAACTCGGTAGGGAAAGCATGGCTCACCCGATACCTCGTGATGTCTGTGGCATGTTGCGAGCTGATGCCTCGAGCTGCCAATTTCATAGGAATCTGTTAGTCTTGACAATCTGTTTTCCAAATGGGTTCGACCCAAGCAGCCAAGCCCTTCCTCTTTAGCATTAGACAGCTGTGTACGAGAAAACTCGCTTGGCAGTGGTGTCACCGCTAGACTGTTGCCACAGGTTGTTTGACCCACGTCTTAGTAGGAATTCGCTGGAGAAGACTCTCCGTGCTGAAAAGACAACAAAATGACTTGGAGAATCGAGTCTGAATACAAGCCTAGGTAGGTAGCGGTCAACGGAAGACATTTCGGGTGACCGTTGAGCTGACATAATCCGATAAGCTTTGGAATACAAAAGCCCTCTCGTAGTTATCGGAGCTAAAGGGTTGACAGGTACATACATGGAGAAAGCTCATAGACGAAATTAGAACTTTTTACAAGGCAGAAATCCACTAGGAAGAAGACTTTCCGGCTGACGGTATTAATCTAGGGTAATGAGGGTCTAGAATCCACTTGCAGAGAACTTGTACATTGGTCTTCGACTGCAGGACCAGGCTCTGTTCTCATTTCCCATGACAATTTTGCTGGCAACAGCAACGGGGCAGCAAAGAATGAGTAGCTTGCGCGCCAAATATTTAGCTCTACCCCCACCCTACTGTGGTTTACTGTGACGTGAACCGGAACGTAAGGGCTTCTTGGTGAGATGCGGCCGTAATCATAGGATTAGAATATTCTTAAGTCATGCGACCGGACGATTTCAAGTAATCCCTTGACAAGTAAGGCCTGTTACATCGATGCTAATGAGACGTAGAGGTCGTTGTGCTCTCCTCAGATGCTCGTCTTACTGAATCCGGCCACAATAAGCGTAGCAGTGGGCTCTTGGGACTTGAAGGTCCGCAGGGCCGTCTCCTCTCGTGCAAAGTTACACGCATCTTGACGTTGCGTACCTAAAGAGGCGACGTGAATCCATCGCGAGTGGACAAGAGAGGGCCGACAGGCATGCTGCATACTGGATGCACGACTCCCTGGGGGGGTGTTGCACCAGTGGCAATTTGCTACTAACGAGTGTCAACAAGAAAACAAGACGGGCGATCTATTCCAGGCTCTTGGGTCAACCCTTTCACCAGTACCCATCAACGTAATGAATCTAGCCGTGGCCGAAGGTTCGGTGAAACGGGTTATGATGACGGGATTCAATGCGATGAAAGAATCGTTCCAGAATCGACAGGGTAGACCTAGTCAGTTGCCATGTGGCCCAGCTGCAGGATCGGGGATTTGATCCTTTGAAGAAGGCGGACCACGAGCAGCTAGACGCAAGAAGGGGTTTGTCTTGAGATGCCGGTAGCGCGGCGCGCTGTGGTGAGGTGGTGAGTGTGACGTTGGATGGTAGAAAGGCATAGGGAGGCGAAGTGAGGGGAGTCACGACACCAATCTCACGCAATCTCCCTGCATGGTAAGACGGGACTTTCGAAAGCATCTTACGAGATAGTTTGGCGAGTGTTGGAATGCCCCTTGCTAGGGTTGAGGGATGGTTCCATAGCGTTGGTACTAAGGAAAAAGGCAATACAGAGCAATGTGTAAGGCTACGAATGAAGGTGAGGTTTTGCATAGCGACTAACTTGGAACTGGGACGTAGATAGAGTCGCACACGGGCCACGCGAAAAACATGTACGATTGCTTGGAGAAGGTACGAATGTACGCTGCTACAGCAGCAGCCGCGTTTTAGATCTGCATAAAAACTACCTGATAGGGCCGGCAATATCTACGGCACGCGAAATTGACCCATACATACTTTAAGTTGGTGGCTTCTTGTTTCCACGTGGCAGATCCACCCATAACGTGGGCTGGTTTCGGCAGAGATTTCTAATCATATATTTAGCGATGTACTAGTACAAATCGCCACACGACGGCTGCGTTGGAGAAGAGCATTTTACACTAGTTGCTTCCTTGGTCTTTTCTCTTTAGTTCAGATGTTTTTCTTTTCTTTTTTTCCCACCTTCCCTTTTTTGTATACTTGGCGGTCTGTCGATTTATGCGAACTATACTCGATAAGGGACACCGTATTTTAAAACGGTCGCTCGGATGGCTTCTCGTACACTCTGACTAAACTAGTGGCGTCGGGTTTTGAAGGAAAGCCGGGAATTGAACGCAGCCACCAGGCATCTTCAGTACCTAAACGACTAGTCATAAATGAGAAGCCTCAAAATTGCCATCAGTGACGATGCGAGCTGTGGATTATGTATGTTCGGCGTTTGAAGCTAGAAAATACATTCAGCACTGCATGAATATCACGAACTAAAAATCAGCGCGTAGTAAGCATTAGTATGGCGGCTAAAGTGCGGTTCGACAACTCCATAAGGGGTGTGTTCCTATAAAGGACACATCGGAAGTATAATGTTACCTACCTGTACGTACTTCTACCACCCATTGATGGCTTACCTTCATATCAAAGTTCCTGCAAACCCGGCATGGGGATAGCGCATTGTGTTTGACGGTGACATGCACCTCGAAACTCCTGCCGGCTTGTAGTTTTTATTTTAGATTATAGCACTGTGCTGCTGAGTGTTCATTCACCCAACCAATAACGCTTTCGGTTCGGATGAGGCGAACCTCCTTGGATTCCGCAAGCGAAACATTTCTTCGGGAATCCCTAATAAAGGATATCCTTCTCGAAGGATGGGGCTTCGTGCACACGTGAATCCCTTGCCTTTCGCTGTTATATCAGATGTGGTGCGAAGTTAGGATCACCATGGTTCGACGCGGGCAACAAGCCAAGGATCATGGATTGGCAGATCTTTGTGGAGACGCGTATTATGATGTATACAATAGTATAACGAGAAAGAAGAAAAGAAAGAGATAAGCATCCTGACGTAGCTCCCAAGAAGAATACCATTAGCCTTTTCAGAATTGGGAATTTTCTCAAGTATCAACGTCGTGGATTATGACCTTACGTAGGTATGTAGGTACCTAAGGTAAGTACCAATAGCGTGAGCCTGGAACACTGGGGTATTGAGCCTCGGGGATCCTTGGTCGTTAATGGATTGAGATCCGAAATATCAAATGTCGAGCATTAGGATCGCAATATGATCCATTAAGAGCCTTTTGGTCCCTTGCATTTAATCACGGCCTAACCGTAGCTATTTTCAGGATTCGGTTTGCTTTCTGTCCCCTTTTCTAGAAACGCTAGAAGCAGTGGAGATCCCGCATTAGCTGGCTGAGAGGATTTGGTATTCCTGACTCTGGTAAATTACATATGACGGCAAGTCCGGACTATGGATCAAAGTTAATATTTCACGACAAGACACCATGGTACTGTGTCTGTCGTCGTCATCGTTTAAACACGAGTGGATGAGGCTGATGTGGATGTAAATCGCGCCAATTATAACCTTGTGTAAAGATCTGCCCCTAAATTTGTGTGGTAGGAAACAAGGGAGATGATCCAAAGTCACAATTTAAGTTTGTCATATCTCATAGCCCTTTGGTAGTGTACGGTTTACTCGTATTGGCCGATGATGTTCTGAAATTGTCAATTGTGATTCTCGAATTTCAAGTTGGGGTTTAATAGGTGAACGTGGGGTGACGTGTGTGCTCTTCATCACATACATGTGTGTAGGTGTGTACCTTGTTTAGGATCTTGTCAAGATGGTCTTATAAGCACAAGTGATTTGGCTACGATAGCAGCATTCACGTAAGTTTTTTTTTTCCTTCCCTCTCCCTAATTAATCGGTGATATAAAGCTCAAGTTCGCCGGTACACTCCCATAAGTCTTATGGGAGAAGCTCTTCGCCAAGCCCCGATACCAAGTACATTAGGAGGTACACATAAAAGCGAGCCGGGAATAACGGCGTGACGAACGCTTTATGGGTATAAATTTCTTGCGCCTCGCTCGGACTCGAGGTGCATAGGAACATTTAAATGAAGCATTAGTATAGAGTAGCATGCCACATGTCCATTAGGCCAAAGCATAGCATGAACTCGGAGTGATGAATTCAACATCGACTACTGTACTCGCGTAGGTAGTATTGTTCTCTGACTATTAGGGTTCTGCAGCGAATATAAGACTGTTCCAACGGTACTGAAATATGCAATGCTGCATTGTGGTTGATAGATTGGGTTGCATGCTCATGTCTTAGAAGAGTCACCAACTGGCTCGGATTACTATAGGACCTAAATGTATTCATGTCCAAAATCGACCTCGTGCGCCCTCGCATCGAGCCATGCAACGCACTGCCGTGGCCATGCAACAATAAGGACAAGCAGCAAGTGGCGCTGTTCCGTTTTGGCACCAAAGTTCAATGAACCACATGGCGATCGCACGTGGAACTGGAGCCTATTGGTTCTAATTTGGTACCTCAGCATGCTATGCAGTATCGCACATCGATAGTGAACTTGTTGAATTATTGCAGGCATCCAACACCGTATCGTATCTTGGAGGTGATACATACCTCATGTAGGTGTGGGCCTTCGGATCTGGGTTCTATACTCAACCTTATATCATGGCTGAGCTAATAAATCCATTCTGCTGGAGCTATTATTGTTGCCTGCGGCGGGCTCGAATGATGACAGGTGAATTCATCTTCGCCGAAGTCGGTTTCAGGAGCTAGAAAGAAGTTGAGAGTCCCAGGCTCGGAGTTGGACGCGAGACTCGGAGATGCATCTCATGTGCCGAGCTTGTCAGCTGCATTGGTATTAAATGGCTGACAGCTTGACAATACAATACAATACAATACGGATGGATGTAGGCGGTACGAACATATACTCTTATGCCTGCAAGCTAAGCACACAGTGCCCATTTGTCTGATGTGGACGGTGCACACCAAGTCACTATGAGCCCAAAGGAGTTTGGATCATCAATCACGACTGACACAAGACAGGAGAAGAGAGTGGTCTTCTGCAAGAAGGTCGACCATACTAGATGGAGGATAGTGCTGGTTGGTGGAAGACATCCCTGACAGCACGTGCAGATCTGTCGGTCTGCCAAATGTGTTGGACAAATCGGGCCACCTGGAGAAAAAACATGCTAGGCATGATTGAGAGCGGAGTAGGGTCGCACCTAGGTGGAGGCGGAAACCATCTTGGCCATTGATGAATCTTTATGGCCGCAGGGTTGACTTGCCTGGGGGGTGTCATACAGGAAGGCCGGTGGGCGATGCTTCTGAGGGATATGGAGATTAAAATGAGGGAGACGGGGTACCCAGCATCCTTAGGTAAACATCAACCTCTATACTACTCGCGGTGTCTTTCCAATTCGAAATTCTTTCAAGGTTTATAAGATTCCCCCGCCTTGTGACCCCATACATATGTATCCCAGTTTATGAGGTAGATATGGATATCTACTGAGCACATATTAAACCCCTGTGGCAACTACATAGTTAAGCTGTTTTCCTTCGCTATATGTAGGTGTTTACAAACATATAATTTTCGTATAACCGAAAAGGGAAAACCGTCAGGAGGGGTATAGTCCATTAGAGGTGTAGGTACCTAACTCGAACATTCCACCTCGCCTTCCATGCTACCACATGAAGTCCAAGAATCATACATTTCGTCTGCGGTACGTTTCCAGGAGAAGGTGGCGCTTGGCAATGCGTTGTGGCCATGCAGTTTCTGCTTCTCTGTGCATGTTTTAGCTATCTTTGCGTTTGTGTAACTGAGATCAGGTGCTATTCGTGTTTTGAACACTGCGGTGGATGGTTGCTCTGCTACCCGATGATCCTCCTCTATCTGAGTACAGCCTACAAATTCACGCAGTACTAGAAGAGGGATTTAGGAAGCCATGTTTAAAGACAGTTTTTTTATATTGATAATGAATGGGAATAGGAATACATGGGACAGCCGTTGAGGTCACCACGTGATGAAAGAGTCTTGCAACAATTGAAGTGGCTGAAAGTGTATAGGTAGTAGTACGCAGTACCGTGTCGCAAAGCGATGAAATCATTCTGGACGAAAGGGTCTTATGAACCGAGGGCCTCCTTTCCCCGTTTAAAACGGCGTTGCGACTAGGAAAGAAGGTTACGGTTAACTACGGAGCACTCGCCGCCTTGGACATGGAATAGAGCGGAATTAAAAGAAAAAGAAAAAAAAAAACCGGACCGGGGCCTGTTGAGTGCCTCGTGGCCGCCCCGGCAGTGTAACTAATAACCGTGGTGGTAATATCCTGTACTTAAAATGCGGATGCAACTGCAGCGGTACCTACGTGTAGGTACCACATTCTCCCCAATCAGCACGCCAGCCTTTCTCAAACGAACGTGCTTACACTTCCTCCACGCACATGGCAAGCCACGAATGACGGGGGTTCCAACCTCCAACGGCAGGTGGCAGCCCACTTCGCAGATGCGCTAAAATGGATTATCCACTTGGCAAATGACCAATTGATTCCATCCCAAAATTCTTCACTGGCTTGAACTGGGTTTACAATATTCAACCCAGATCCGAAAGCGGGCTTTTTGATGGGGTTTCGAACCAAGTGTCGACCAAAAGTACAGACGTTTTGAGTCACCGGGATATTCGAGCGAGGGCCTGATCGGGAAGTTTCTCATAATCCTAGTGGGAACAGCTCGCTGTTATTGCACACTTAGTATTGCACACCTAGGTACATACCTACGTACATGATGTAGGCCAGGCCTGACAGACAGAAAATTCTCGACACTACATACCTACTTGACATGCATACATGTAGTACATCAATGATTGACGATTGTACACTACGTACATACATAGGTAATTGTCCACGGTGTCAGGGGTTTTAATATATCGTGCGCCTAGCCCATCGTGGCATTGGGAACATCAATGATTAAACCTGGGAGGTACCTGTACGTCGCGTGTACCGAGTACCGCTCTGTAAGTAAGCCGTACATAGCGGGGCACGCATGTGGCTCCCGCCTAATACGTATTGCATAGGGCCTGCACTATAAGCTAGGTACAGTACCTAGTTTGTACTAAGGCGGTCGCGAAATGCGAAATGCGTGACTGTAGGGGTACATGGGCCTCCATATCTACGACCCACCTACTACAACTGGGAGGGAAGAACGCTAGACCCTCTAGAACGTTCAACGTTGATGACCAGATTTCCCAGTACAAGGCCTGACAATCTATTTGCGTACCCGGTACATCATCTTTGGCGCCGATCGCAAGCCCCTCGCAAGTCCAGGGGACTCGCTGTCTTGTCGCCTTGGCCGCCCATCTGAACTGGGTACCTAATGCATGCGCCCATCCCGTCAGGCAAATGACTGGAGTCCAAGTACCTCGTTGCGCTGCTTAATCGTCTCTCAGGTACTTGCACCTACTTGCACCCAAGACTGATATCCTTCGAACCACCCCCGTCCCGCTTCCCAATTGTTCCCATTCTATGCCTTCAGGTTGAACTCCACTCTCTCTCCTCTCCTCTGCCTTATTTCGCTTTCTTCTGCTTAGAATCGATCTGTTATATGATCCTAATGTTTTGTCTGGCCTGCTTGTGCCTAACCCAAAAGGAATCGTTTGTTTCACCCTCTTAATGGTAGTTTGATGGCTGCAATCTCTCAAACCTCCCAATCCACATCGCTACCTCTCCACGACCACGAGCCTCACGAAAGACCATCCCACGCAAATTCCGCTTCCAACGCCGCTGTGCATGTCAAAGCCAAGAAGTCTTCCTCCGCCATTAGAAAGGTTACATACGCAGACAGTCCTGCTGAATCCGCATCTGACAACCCGCCTGCTTCGAACAATTTCCGCCAGCACCAATTAACTCCCTCGACTGGCTCTGCTTCTTCTGCTAAGAACCAAAAGTCTGGAGGGCTGTTTGCTTTTGCTGCTGCTGCCATTGACAAGACCATTGCCAACATATCAGAGCCCACCATTCGCAGCCGTCCGTCCGCCTCTGCTCTCAGTCGCTTGTCAGTTGTGCTAGATTCGCCTACGAGCAGCGAGAATTCAAACTCGGACAAATCAAGAATCCGTAGCTTCTCGAGCAATTCGTCTGCCCCCTCGCCTACCTCTCTCGGCCCTCCTACCGACGCGAAGCGGTCGAGTCAGGTGTCGTTGAAGGATCCTATCTCGAAGCCTTATTCCGAGACAGACGCAAGCCGACCTCCTCCGATCTTGGTGCCTGGCTTGCAGAACAAAATGCATCAGACCTCTTCAAGGTTGCTCCGCATGACGGATGACGATCGTCCATTCACTAGGGTAAGTCAGACGGTCCTATTTGGTGACTTACAGTCACTCTTGGTAGCTTAGGGTCGACTTTCCAGCCGTGCCTTTACTACTTCTATTGTATACTTGCAAAATCTACTATCCACGCCCGCTGTTCCTAAAATCGCCGCTAATCTTCACAAGGACTTCAAGGATTTGTTCTCGACTCTGATTGTCAGCTTGCTCCCCTTGTCTGCTCATCGAGTGCGATTAACAAGAATCGAACACACATTCCTGTCTGAAGATGCAATCAACAATTTGGGCTCGCTGAAGTTCTCCCAATCAAACCGCATGCCTGACCCGAAGGATCCGTCACGCATTGTGACGACCACTACGACGACGACTTTCTCTATGGCTAAGGATATGGCGAGGTCGATATGTCAACGGTTTCTTGACGCTAGATTCATCGAGTCAGCTGATGGCAAAATGCAACAGGTCTACACAATGAAGGGCTCTGTATGGCAGTTGACACCCAAAGGAGTATGCGTTTTGGATCGCTTCTGCTCAAGAAACGGTATTCAACAAAGGCAAATCAGTGACCTCATCGCCCTGGGAATGAGTTACCTATGCATTTTGGAAAGAGATACCCAAACCGATAAGTTGGTAATGGATAGAGGAACGATGGAAGTTATCTTTAGGAGAATGATTGGTGCAAATGGTCTCAACATAAAGTCAAGTGTTAGCGCGGCTGATTCGGACTCGTTGAGTGATTACCGAGATGGCCTTACGGGCGTAAAAATGGCTAGCGAACGCAAGATTAATGGGAGGACGTATAAAGATACGTTCACTGGCAAGGCATGCTCTGACTGGTTGATGGATTGTTGCACCACAGTCGATCGCCGCGAAACCTATGAGATGGGCACTCTTTTCGTTCAATACGAACTCATGGAGCCTGTTCAGCAGGACCGAGTATACATGGCTGCTTCGCCCGGAGCCGTTTCATTTCAACCCACTAAGAATGCTATTTACCAGTTGACGGCCAAGGGAAGAGATATCGTCAGTGGCGGTACCTCGAGAGGGCGCACTTCCGAGAGCGAGGGAATTGGATCGTCGCGTACGGGAATTGCTAGGGACTCAAATACGCAACGTCTTGACAAGATCTTGAACGATGCAGCTCTGCGACTGCTATTTCGAGAGAATCTGCGGGAGACGCATTGCGAAGAGAACTTGTCATTTTATCTTGATGTGGACGACTTCGTGAAAAGCTGCCGTCAAGCAATCAAGCAAGCTACGAAAACGCCTACTGCGACGTCGATGGACGGCATCAAGGAGATCATGGCATCCGCATACGGCATTTATAATGCATTCTTAGCACCAGGCTCGCCTTGCGAGTTGAATATTGACCATCAACTACGTAACAATCTAGCCACTCGCATGACGAAGGCGGTTGGACAAGATGTGGCCATGATCGATACGTTACATGAGGTTACAACTCTGTTCGAAGATGCTCAAAATGCTGTTTTCAAGTTGATGGCCAGTGTAAGTTACATCGAATCGAAGCGACTGTTTTACACGTTGGCAGCTAACCTCTATCTAGGACTCTGTCCCTAAGTTCTTACGCAACGCAAAATATGAGCACACACTGAAGAATTACGATTTTGATTCGATTGTTGTTGGAGGTCGCGGGCCGGAAAGGAGTCAGAGCCAATCCAACCGCAAGTGAAGAAGACGATGATCCAGGCTAGTTTTTGGCCGTCCTGTGTGGACTAGACGTTGTAGGTCACATTGGAAGATGACGAACCCCATCCATTCGATCTCGAGCACGGGCAATTATTCATATTTCTTCCCGTGGCGACTTCGCTTTCCGACCTAATAGCAATATTCCCGACATCTTACCAACATCTATTTCTCGACTAAGACTTTCTTCTTTGTTTACTCGGACGGCGTTGAAGGATAAACCAGCATAGACACCCATCGGCGTTCTGTACCGCACCTTTTTTGAGTGGCTCATATGAAATTTTGTTTTACCGTGAACTACAAAAGGTGGAGGAAAGCATGCCAGCATGTATATTGGGGGTTTTGGCTCAGGATATGGGTCAGCCACAAGACGATTTCCATCACCAACTCACACGACGGGCAGCTCGAGGTGCATTAGCAGTCACTGCTATTAGTGGACTGGAGCTGGCGGCGGCCGACGACGACATTATGTCGAGCTTCGGCGGCCCTGATAATGACTAGGGTGTTTTATGGATATAGAGAGGGTCGGCTTGCGTTGTGGTAGCCCTGCATCATCACCAAAGCATATGCAATAAACAACTGTGGATAGTGATTGAAGAGCGAGGACACGTTCGGCCAAACTGTCGGCAACCTGTATATACGATTGGCTAGACTTAGCTAGTTTACTGTCCGCTGTGGTTCTTGAAAATGGAAATGGAAATTTGAACCAGGGAGCCTCGTAGTGGCAAGACTGTCTGGAACGTGATGTGTTGTGTATGTACTCGGTTGACCTCTGCTGCAACCGCCACGAGTACTCAGGGCGGGTGGAATGGAATCGAGGCCGAGGTGGATTACCACTGTGATCGGTGCATTCCAAGACACGAGGGAAGCAATGGGTTCTGTTTTTGTTTTGTCTGTCTCTCCTTCTGGAACATCCCCATTGGTAGCTATCGGGCATTGCGTGTCTAATTGCAGATTCTCTCGGGTTAAGTCAACGTCCTTTGTCCCTCATCCTTCATGTGTCCTTTAAAGGCTGCTTCATCCCCCCCTTTCGTTTCCCCTTTTCTCTTCCCAACCTATCTTAATCACCGAACTCTCTAGTCATTCGTTAACTGTTGCGCTAGTCACTCGCTCAGGAATCGTCATCGCCTTGAGACTCATCTCGACGAAGACAATTAATCCAAACCCTCGCAACAGCAACTACGAAACATGTCTTTCAAGATCGCCGCCATTGTTGGCCTCGCCGCCATTTCCGGTGTCATGGCCGATAACGATGACTACTACCCCACGGTCGAGCCTTCATATCCCACCTACACGTCCTCGTACCCGGATCCCTACGCGTCTTCGTCGTACCCGGCTCCTTACTCGTCTTCCTCCTCCTACTCTACCCCTTACCACACTTCTACCTCCGTCCCTTACCACTCCTCGTCTTACTCGGCTCCCTACTCGGTTTCTAAGGCGGCTACTTATGCGGTCAACAACACCGCTCCTACATCCGTCTGGCAGTACTACAACACGACTATCGCCACCACGGTCGTTGTGCCTCAGTACACTACTGTCTGCCCTCACCCGACCACCCTCACATACAGTGGCGTGCATTACACCGCTACCACGAGCAGCCAGACCATCACGATAACCAACTGTCCTTGCACTGTTTCTACGGTAAGCTTCACTTGCCTTGCTAATCCAATTTCCCTCAAAGTCTCAGGCCCTGGCCAACTTTGCTCTCTGTAAGCATGTGGTAACTTTCAGTGCTGACTCTCAAATCCCTATAGACCATCAACACGGTGACCTCGTCGCTTGTTGCTCCAGGTGTCACTCCCACTGCCGTTGCTCCTGCTGTCCCTGGTACTACTACCACCGGTGGCAACAGCCCCGCCACCGGTACCTCCGGTTCTTCGGCAGGAAACAGTGTCCCGGCCGGTGTAGCCCCCGCCGTTCCTAACACGCCCGCTGCCAGCGTTAGCGCCACTTACACGTCCTCGCCTACGTCCATTGAGATCAGCGGCGCATCCAGCAACTCCGGTTTCGCCGTCGCTCTCTTCGCCGCCGTCATGGGTGTTCTTGCTCTGTAAGGAGCTCTACCCCATCCAGAATGTTAAGCCACCGTCATCATCAATACATGATAATCCGCCTCCCCAACAGATTAATCTAAGCGAGGAAAACCGAATATGAAATTGCGCATTCTCTGTCGGGATATCTAGGGAGGGATTCAATAATATCTATTTAATATCGGTTTTACTCTATTTCCTTTGTTCCCAGTTCCATTTCTCGTGTCCTCTATTTCTGAAGATCAGGGGATGAATTCACACACCCACACACCGCTTGGTGTTGGAGCTTAAGGGTTGGGTTAGGTTAGGGTATGGTATTGGGGGGAAAAGGGGGGGCGTTGTTTTTGCTTTTCCTTGTCTTACGTACCTACATCTACTTCACTACATAGATGTGTAAACTATGCCCGCAATGTCCTCCTCATAGGAAATGGGCCCCATCAAAATAAAAACACACATTCCTTCAGCTATCCCTGCTCTCTGGTTGTCCTTTAGTGAACGTAGATTCTCTCCCTTTAGCCAGGAAAGTGCGGACAGCATTCCGCAGCTCGGCCGTACCGCGGGCAAGGCTTAAGCCACGCCAACTTCTTTGCCGCTCCTTTCGTCGCCCTATCCTAGCACTATTCAACGAATGATGGCTGTTGTGACTCAGGGCGCAACCCTGTAACGTTGCCATGGGTTCCTAGAGGCCTAGCTACCTCCTGTGTAAGTAACCGGGTAAGACGGCGGTGGCACACTCTAGCCCGTTATTCAAGTTACACCAGATCCTACAAGATCGGACAGCCCCCGACGCATTCGGCTTTGTATGACGTCTTTGGGCTTGAATATTCCGACCATCATAAGCCACAACTTCTACATTACGCATATAGTTACGATTCGCGTATAGGTTTAGGCAACGGAATGCATATGACTAAGTATGCTTATGGTATCATTTTCATTTCCCCTCTGCCGTGCTATGCTATCAATAATCTGTTTTATCCAGGCAAAGGGCCTTTCCAGAGATTTTTTTGCTGCGCAGCTCTAAGATTCCAACGCCTCATTCATGTGATAGACCGTCTCTTGGTCTTGTAGATATGCCACACAGGCAAGCCAAGGATTGCTGCCCTTTTTGTGTGCGTAGTATAGTGATACAAGCAAATTACAACACTGGTGCTTACGCACTTTGCAAAGTTCGCGAAGAACAAACAGGCATCATGACTAGGTAGTAAAGCAAACCCCAAGCTCAAACTCTAGTCAAGAGTGTCTTTAATATTAGTCCTCCAAAACATCATTCGGGGTTCTGGTGGATGATGGGAAAATGCGGGACGGCTCACAGGACTCAGCCTCATATGGATGTGGGAGCTTGGTCTCGTCGCCAACCCTTGCTTCTCATGTTGCCCTCGATCGCCTTCCAGATCTGCTCGACAATCTCGCGATCCCTCCATCGGCTCGAGTCGAGCGTGTTCTGAACCGGCTCCTTCCATGGATCAATGCCCACGCTCATGACTCTATGTCCCCAGTTACGGATGGACTCAGGAGGCTTGTCAGTTCGCCATCCGACGTAGACGCCGAGGACATGGCGGAATAACTCGTGGGGATTACTCCACTTGTAGTTCTTGAACTGCCAGCTCTGGCCCGTCGTAAAGACAGCCACAACGCGACTCCAATATTCTGGCTTGAACTGTTCGGGACCCTCGACGAGCACGAATCTCATAGGTCGGTTCGGGTCAATGTCCTTCATCAAGCGGTTGATGTGTAACATGCTCGCACCCGTGCTGGAACTAGCTGATAACGAGTTAGGAGGCACGTACTGGCCGTTTTCGAGGAAACTCTTGATGTTCGTCATGCGCAAGAGAGATGACGCCGACGGTGAGAGGAGGATGATGGGGTCGGGCCGGCGCGGCTTCTTATGTGTTGCTAACGTAGGGTTATTGGGGATGCTCGATGTGGGCGCTTGTTGCGATTTCTTGGACATTAATGGCGCAGCAAGTTTGCGGACATGTGAGAAGTCCTGCAGAGCAGCATGTTAGCTTGTATCATATTAGAGGTAGGTGAAGAAACCTACTGTCGGCTTGATCCCTCGGAGAACACTGTTCCTGTCTCCCATCTTCCGCTCCGAGTTGTAGATGACAGCCAGTCTCGGATCTAAAGTCCCCTTGCCAGATCTTCCCAACTTCGCTCCTATCGCTGGAGCGGCCGCGCCCTTGGAAGCCAGAGCGGCGGCCGCATTAGAAGTGGCGCCATCCTTGTCGCCAGCCAACGGCTTAATGTACTCGCACTCCTCGCTAGCCCCTTCCAGCCAGGTGATGAGATCTAGTCGCTCGACGAAGGCGAGCATCCTGACTTGTCCCTTGTCCCCGAGTTCTTCATTGAGCTGCGATACGGAGGTGTTGTACTCGGGAATCGCGACTTCTCGTTTCAACCAGGCGAAGTAGATGCTGCGCAGGTCGACCGGCGTGTCATTAGACGTGAATCTAGTCTGGGCATCAATGGGGATGGAAAAGTGGGAAGGCGTCGAGAACTTCAGATGCGTCGCCTGCGACAATGGAACTTCACCAGCTGCATCGTCGCTGGACGCGGTCGGCACGATTGCGCCACCGGACGCGATGGACTGGCGGAGCAGGAGGAGCGGGTCTTGCTCTGCAGAAGCCATTGTCGCTGACTTCTAATTCCTGCGCGTTGCCGTTGAAAGTTATTGTTATAATAACGGAAACTGGAATTGGGGTGTAAAAGGTGAGATGGATGAAGGAAGCTCAGCCTTGGAGCTTTTGGTTTACATCTGTACGAGGCTGGTACCCGTAAGTGGGTCGGCGTTTAGATCTTAGTACGCTTAGAAGAATCTTTCTTCATAAATCTTCGTTGATGCATATATACAGAGCTATGCCTGTATCGGGCGCATCGATAGCTGCCGTCCTTCCCTCTTGCTATGCAACCTTTTTGATGAGCTCGAGGGATGGAACGCTATCTTAAGAGGAAGCATATGGGTATAGATAGACACAACCATGATGTGCCGACTTCCATTATCATATTTACTATTGGGATTCGCTAGCCCCTATTCAACGTGTTTCCACTTCCGCGAGGATTGGCCTCCTTGAATTCATCCCATTCCCTAGCCTTCATCGTTTCAGCGTCTGCTTTCTCTATATTATCCTCATCCGGCTCGGGTTGCCTCATACTGGCCTCTCCACCACCTTCAATGATATTTCCGCGCCTTCGTTCCTCCTCCAGATACTCATCAATGGTCATAGTTGGAAGGTTGTGACCCGGGCGAAACACGCCTCGCTGAAGCTCCTGTCGGTTGGAGGTGAGCGTGAATGGCCTCAAGGGCTTTCCTTCTTTGCTGAGAAGTGGGCCGTTGCCCGAAGATAAGAGACTGCTTAGAGGCGGATCTAATCTATCCGAATAGCCGTCGTTGCCATTCGCCTCTCTGCGCCGCCGTTCGTCGTCCTCGACAGTCGTTGCTCGCGGCATCAGAGGAATTGGAGCTTGCGCTAGTATCTCCATCTCTCGATTAATACCTTCCAGGCCCTGAAATGCCATATGCGTGCAGAAAGCAATATTCGTAAGATACAACTCGCGGACAGCCTCTTCGTCTCCTCCATCCTCCAGATATCGCGGGGAATTTCGCATATACTCCAGCTTGCTCTTCAATTCCTTTTCCGTCTTGAAGTTGGCGATCTTGGCATTCCGCCGAGCTGCTGGGTCTGCGGTAGATATTGTAGAGAAAGCTGCGGGGTCTTCATTGTACTTGGCGAAGAGCTTGCTGTCTGACTCTGACAGTATTGAGTAACTATCAAGAAGGTGCAGGAATCTCTCATATGCATCCCGAGCTTTATTCAACACAGTCTTTCTTTCTTGGGGCGACTGTGTCGAGACCTTCTGGACGAGCTCCGCTATGCGATAATTGACCAGCAAGTAAGGAAGATCAGATGTCGCAATATCCTCAAGCGCTTCATTGGAGCTAAATAGAGAAATCTTATTGATTATCTGGATGCATTCGTGGTACAGCTGTAGAGCCTCAGCGAGATCATCGCGATAAGTGGGTGAGTTCGCCTCATAGGTGCCCTCTAGTGCTAGGCGCTTCCGTTCGGCGGCTTGGAATACCGACTTCAGTGACCTCGGCTCCTCGCTCATGGTGATGAAACACCAGTAGTAGAGGTTATGAGACGGTTGACTTGAGAAGTAAAAGAAAGATATAAAGCCTTAATTCGCAAGAATGAATATGATAATATCTAACCAAACTCGTCTTTTAGCTTTGGTATTGTTGGTACCTTTTTATCAATTTGCAGGGAGGGGCAGTGGTGGTGATTAGCACCCTAATTTTAGAGAAGGAACCTCATTATATGCATACCTAGGTAACATCGATCGATACCGAATTATTAGATATATTACATAACATCTCGATCGTATCCAACGTCTGGTCCCCCAAACTAACCACTCCATCCTCCGTATAAGCATCCAAGCAAACCATAACTTCCAGATTCCTTCTGCCTTTTCGAATACTTGTACTATCTCTGCTCTGTTGCATTTCATGTTGAAGTGTAGATCAGTAATGGATGACTCCAGGCAGGCCCACCCCGGTCAAGATGAGTACGATGACAGTGACCAAATGGGAAGACATTTAGTTGCCAGTCAACACGATGCTTGGCAAAAGCTTCCTTAAGAGCTGTTATACTTCAAACATGTATGTAAACTGATTATTCGAATCAAGCAACCAGGTTAGGGAAGGTGCAAACAATGCTAGTACTTTTGCTGTGTACCTAGGCGGGACAGGTAAGTGCAGGTACAGATGAAGGTAAACTTGCTCCTTGTTTAGCCATTGCAGTTAGTCGGTGCGACGTCTCCAACATTTACGCCTTTCTTTTTATTTTTTCAAAGATTTCCCGGCGCTGGTTGCTCAAGTCTCGGCGCAATAGCAACCTGTGAAATGTGAAATAATACTATCCGACAAGCACCTTTTAATACGCCCCCGGTTAACTTCTTGAATCGTCACCTCTTTTTCACTCAAATCTTAGGGACACCACCTCCCTATATGACGATAGGTACCTCCTGAGCATCACCGTTGACACAGTTCGGGTTATTTTACTTCACGCAATTCCTTGGGTGATCTCCTGCGAGTTTGAAATTTACAAGACACCTATATACTGGTTTCTCCTCATTGCAAGATGCCCCCGTCAGACACATCCGAGGGCGACAAGCTTAGGCCTAGCCTATCTCCTTCTCCGAATTTAGAAGAATCTAGCTCTGAAGATGATGAAGCCCCTTCTACAGAGGCTGTACAGCCCCAAACCAAGCGGAAAGTGCTCAACAACCTGCAGTTTTCTCGGTTTATAAGAGATCACCAAGAGAAGATATATAGTTCTATTCCCAGCAATACCCTACGGGACGATGAAAAGTCCATGTATTGGCTTGTGCGAGAAGCAGAGAGCGAAAAGATCATCTCAAGCCCGAGAGAATACCAGACAGAACTATTCGAGAGAGCCAAGCAGAAAAACATAATTGCCGTCCTGGATACCGGTACGCCTGCTTCATGAGTGAAACGTATAATATCTTTCTCAAGTGCTTACTTTGAAACAATTTAGGAACTGGGAAGACGCTTATTGCTGCTCTTCTCCTTCGTCACACCGTCGAGCAGGAGCTGGAAGATAGAAGCGCTGGAAAGTCGCCGAGAGTCTCCTTCTTCCTAGTATTTATCCCCTCCCTCATATCATATTTCCTACCATACTAATATGTGCAAAGGTCGATAAAGTGGCATTAGTTCATCAACAATATGAGGTTCTCAAAGCCAATCTTGACCATCCTGTTCAGCGACTCCATGGCGATCTCAGGACCGCTACTCTCACTCGCGAATTTTGGCAACAGAGAGTTGAGGAGAGTATGGTCATTGTCTGCACCGCCGAGATTCTTCTTCTATGCCTCCATCACTCGTTTGTCAAGATGGAGTGTATCAACCTTTTGATATTTGACGAAGCACATCACACCAAGAAAAATCATCCATATGCCAGGATAATCAAAGACTTCTACGCATCACTAGAAGAAGATGAGCAAAGGCGTCCTCGAATCCTGGGCATGACTGCGTCACCTGTGGATGCCAAAACCGATGTTACTTCGGCTGCTGCGAAACTAGAAGGACTCTTACACAGCGAGATAGCCACCGTGGGCGACGTCTCAGTCTTTGCAAAGGCTTCCATCAACAGACCAATCGAAGGTTTCATCGAATATAGCATGCCTCCACAGCCGTTTGAGACTCCACTTTGGCAGAAGCTACATAAGTTGGTCGGTCACAATGACGTCTTCAGAAGATTATTCGCCTATTCAAGGTCATGTACTGCAGAAATGGGTCGCTGGTGTGCAGACCGAGTCTGGCAACTGTGCTTGACAGAGCAAGAATCTCAGAAATTAGAGGCAAAAACTGAAAGGAACTTCACCTCTAGCAAGGTCCAACTTCAGATAGCCGCCCTCGACGCCGAGAAGATGGCGGTTCAGGAGGCCTACAAGACGGTAGCCAACCATTCACTTCCCAGCCCCGAATATAACAATCCCTTTCACTTGTCTAGCAAAGTCCAAGCACTCCTCAGTGCGCTCCGGGAGCATCTCAACCCGGCCAAGGACAAATGCATCGTATTTGTAGAACAGCGCCTCACCGCCATGTTATTGACCGATCTTTTAAAGCAGCAGAGCTTGGATTTATCCGAAATCAAGGCCGGCATGTTGGTAAGTTACTTTGATATGAACTACGAGGGCCATTACTAATTGAACTATAGCTAGGAGCCGGTAGTGATTCGGGAGACATGGGGATGACCCTCAAGGAGCAGTTTGTGACTATGCACCAATTTCGAAATGGTGATCTGAATTGTATCTTTGCCACCAGTGTCGGTGAGGAAGGAATCGACATCCCCGACTGCAACATGATCATTCGGTTTGATCTCTGCAAGACCATGATCCAATATATCCAGTCGAGAGGCCGAGCACGGCGTAAGGACTCTAAATTCTTCCATATGGTTGAATTTACCAATCACAGTCACTTACAGTCTATATTCGACAATGAAGACAGTGAAGCAAGACTCCGCAAGTTCTACAATACGCTATCTGAAGATCGACTCCTTACCGGTAACGACTATAATATCGACTATTTTTTATCTCAGGAGAAGAGCTACCGCACCTATACCGTCCCATCTACTGGTGCGAAATTAACATATAAGATTAGTCTAGCTATTCTGGCAAACTTCGTCTCAACTCTTCCACGCCCACTGGATGTCACATATACTCCGGATTACGTAGTACGGAATGTCGGACGAGAATTTGAGTGTGAAGTTCTTTTACCGGACACTTCCCCGATCAGAAGTGCTATTGGACGACGTGCGATGAGCAAGCAAGTCGCCAAGTGCGCTGCTGCTTTCGAGATGTGCCTACAGTTAAAGAAGAAAAAGCACCTTGATGATTATCTGCAGTCGACATTTACCAAGAAGCTTCCAAGTATGCGTAATGCACACTTGGCTATCAGTTCGAAGAAGAGAGCTGAGTATTCCATGCGCACAAAGCCGGAAATCTGGAATAGCCGAGGCATTCCAGAAAGGCTATTTGTAACCGTGTTGAAGATGACTTCTCCAGACGCTCTAGAGAGACCATCAAGGCCGTTGGCCATCCTCACTAGACACCCGCTCCCACAGATAGCCAAGTTCCCGCTATTCTTCGGTCATCAGCGTACCTCGGATGTGGAGTGCGTTCCCTTACCTTGCGCCTTGGAGACTACGTTAGAGGATATTGAACAGTTTAATCAGTTCACACTTAGAATCTTTGATGATGTATTTAGCAAGGAGTACCGTTCTGAGCCGGAAAAGATGCCTTACTTCCTTGCGCCCCTTATGCATACTCACCACTTCGATTTCTCCAGTATCACCAGTGATACTCGCACCATAATTGACTGGGAGTGCCTCACAATGCTTCAAAATACAGCTAAGTATCTTGAATTGGAAACTCAACCCGGTAGAATCGAGAAGCGGTTCGTCGTTGATCCGCATGATGGCTCACGTAAATTCTACACAGTTGGACTTCGCCAAGATCTTAAACCAACTGATCCAGAGCTGCCCGGTCTTCCCAAGAAAAATGGTGTCAGGAGGGCCGGACGAGAAGCGCCAAAGGATATTTGGAATTTCAGTATCAGCTTGTGGTCTAAGGCGCGATCTAGATTGACGGTTCGTCATGACCTACCTGTCATCGAGGCCGAGTATATTCCACTCCGACGGAATCTTCTTGATGAGCTCGACAAGCCTGAAGATGTGCAACGAAAATGCTATCTCATTTTTGAGACTCTGAAACTATCGGCAGTAAGTCCCTCGTAAGAACAGCAATTATAATCGCGTATCTAACCACAATACAGCTTCCGATTGATATAGTTGTTATGGCCTACAATTTGTCTGCGATAATCTATCGACTCGAGACCAATGTTATAGTGCTAGAGGCTTGCGAGTCTCTATCCCTAAGCATTCGCCCCGATCTCGCCCTCGAGGCGATGACCAAAGACAGCGATAATACCGAAGAGCACTCGGAAGAGCAGATAAATGTCCAGCGGGGCATGGGAAAGAATTACGAACGTCTTGAGTTCCTTGGTGACTCGTTCTTGAAGATGAGCACCACAATTGCTCTTTTCGCTCAGATACCCGACAGCAACGAATTCCAGTACCACGTCGACCGTATGTTGCTAATTTGCAATAAGAACCTCTTCAATAATGCTCTCGACCTGAAGCTCGAAGAGTCGATCCGTTCGAAAGGGTTCAATCGACGTATATGGTACCCTGAGGGCCTAGAGCTACTGAGAGGCAAGCAGAACACCAGCATCATGGGAAGGAAGGGCTTGGGAAGAGGAGTTCACACAATCGCAGACAAGTCAATCGCCGACGTTTGCGAGGCGCTCATCGGGGCGTCATATCTAACGACCTATGAGCAACGCGATTTTGACCTGGCTATTCAGGCCGTGACCAAGTTTGTCAACCACAAAAACCATCAGATGACGAAGTACGAGGATTATTATGCGGCATATCAAGTCCCGGAGTGGCAAAGCGCAGAGCCTACGGCAGTTCAGCGAGAGGTCGCGAGACAGATTGAGGAGAAGCTTGGTTACAAGTTTACGTATCCTCGCCTTCTGCGTAGTGCATTCATGCACCCATCCTACGGTTCCATTTACGAGCGAATCCCAAACTACCAGCGACTGGAATTCCTGGGCGATTCTCTCCTCGACATGGTCTGTGTCGATTTCTTGTTCCAACGGTATCCAAGCGCGGATCCCCAGTGGCTGACCGAGCACAAGATGGCCATGGTATCGAATCAGTTCCTGGGCTGTCTCTGCGTTTCCCTCGGTCTACAGACGCACATGCTCTCCATGACCGTTGGACTACAGAGGGAAATCGCGGAATACGTAGCTGCCATCGACGAGGCGCGCAAGGCAGCAGAGGAAGAAGCCGAATCCGCGAACCTCGGGCGCGCCTCGTACGCGCGGAACTTCTGGGTCGAGGTGCAAAAGCCGCCCAAGGCGCTCCCCGACATCGTGGAATCGTACATCGGCGCGCTCTTCGTCGACAGCAAGTTCGACTACGGCCAGGTCCAGCGCTTCTTCGACGTGTACATGCGGCCCTACTTCGAGGACATGCACATCTACGACACGTTCGCCAACCGCCACCCCGTGACCTTCCTGGCCAACATGCTGCAGCTGCACTTCCACTGCGCCGACTGGCGCCTCATGATCCAGGAGATCGCCGTCGAGGGCGCGCCCCTGGGCCACGCCCAGGTCCTATGCGGCGTCATGATCCATGGCCAGGTCCGCGAGCACGCTACCGCGAGCAACGGGCGATACGCCAAGATCGTGGCTGCGAAGAAGATCATGGGCGCGCTGCAGCTTATGAGTGTCGAGGAGTACAAGGCGAAGTATGGCTGCAAGTGCTCGCCTGAGGAGGCGCAGGCTTCGGATCCCTTGGCACATGCTACTGCCGTTTGAGGGGGTGGGGGTAGGATTTCAACGGGCGTGGAATGGCTTCTGCAAGAGAATGTTGTCGGGGGATATGGGAGTATTCCGTGCGCATGTATAGTACCCGTGCAATCGTAGATTTCCCTCTAAATGCGAATATTTGACATGAAACTCGTAATTTTCCTTATCCCTTAGTCGTCAAAGTGGGCGACCCAACGCGAAGAGGTGCTTATGTCTCTTGAGCTAGAGGCCGGTGGTAAATGAGAGCTCTTGCAATGAACTTGTGAAGCACGAAGAGTAATATTTCAGCATCGTTCACTAGTTATACTCTAAGCCCTCCTCATGAAGGCTGTAGTTTCGTTTACCAGTAGGCGATTAGATATAAAACGAGCCTTCGTCACCATGCTGGAGGGTCATTAGAAGCTAATTATCTTTTATATTACTTTATTTATCTCCTAGAAGCCTTGAGCTGCTAGGCCATCCATAATGGCTTCCCATATGATTGCACGGCTTACCCAAAGGCGGGAGGCGTAGCGAACGAGAATACGCAATACAAGGAACTATGTGTCGTCGGACTTTTCACAACGGAATCAGATTACCGCCCAGTCTATCGCCTATCCTACGAGGTATGACCCCGTCGTGTCTCACTCTCCGCGGATCCTATCCGCAGCATCGGGTATCAATTAGGCTCGAGCCGCGCCGGGTCCCGAGCCACCTCAAGCTCCATGCGCCAAACATCAAACCGTTGCAGCATTCATTACAATCGTGTGCATGTGTAAAGAAGGGACTCTATCCAACACCTCCGCAGTGATGATGGAAAGAACACTAAAAAAGAGAAAAAGAGAAAGACAGGGGGGAGCGGAGGGCGTGTTGTGAAGAAATCATGTCGCAAGATCCATCCAACACGACCCAATGTGTATGCCCGTCATCTCATGACTCAACGTCTGCATAATTAGACGGGTCGTCTAACCCAAGTCCAGGGATACAGATGCCTGGAATTTTCTCTTTGCCCTTTCCCTTGCGCAATGAAGCGCTACTCGCGCGCTGCCTCGCCTTTTCCTCCCTACGGAGTCGCGCAACCCGAGCCATGTCAGGAAATTCTAGTTCGTCGTCCTGTGAAGGTCCGGTGGCCGTTTCATGACGCCGTCTATTATTGTGGGAGTGGTACCGAGACCCGCCCGAGCGTGTCTTGGGTATATCGAAATTCAGTTCTTCCTCAGAGTCGTATTCTGGCTCCGACTTGTCACTGTCTTCTGAATCAGTGTAGTTAAAAGTCGGTATCCTCAATCGAGATGACCTATGCCGAGATCCACTTGGCAAAGACCGACTTGAGTATTTGGAACCAGATATGGACGGGAGCATGTCTTCGACGTCAGAACGGAAAGCGGCTACATGAAACGGGCCTTTGAACGCCGAGACTGACCGCGTTCGTTGAGATAATATCGATTCGGTTCTTGGCATTGCTGCATCAAACAATCCCGGAAGCCCTGGCAGTTGAGATCCTTCTAAGCCGTAGCCTTGAAAGAGAAGATCCTTTTCGAATTCACCTGCAGAGCGCTGGGGGGCGTCAAATGAATCAATTGACGAAGCATCTTCATCAATGACGAGATCGATAGAGGGCTGGTGTCGACTGGATTTAACCAGAGACCCTGCTAATATCTCAGGGTCAAACTTGTTGTACGAAGACTCTTGTGTGTCAGCATCCGCTTGAATTTCCGGTGCCAGGCGGCTATCACCCGACCCAGCAGTCTTAGATAGGGGTATACGAGGTGCAAGGTCGACTGAAGTGTTAGTTGTATGTCCGGATTGAGGCCTGAACGGATTTGAGCTCAATGTTGAGCCTGCTGTCTCAGAAGTCAAAGACCAACGGCGAATGCTACTGCCCCGCTCTGGGACGGTATCTGCGATTTCAGGGCGATTGTTACTCTTTACAGACATAGAAATAATACTTCTATTCCGATCACGATGATTTAGCTCATCTTTGCTGTTAGGGCGGCTATGTGTCAATTTCAACCCTGAATAATTTATTAGTAGATGGTTCGTGAAATAGGACATTAGCACAGCGTATCGCGGGGTCACTGACTAGGTGGTTCCAATGGCTGTAGCGACGACAAATCATAAAATGAGTCGTGGAAATCAAGGTGAGTCTCGAAGTGGCGCCTTGAGGAGCTACGATTCTTATTCCTATACAAAGTCTCTTCCAGGCGGCCCTCGACGGTCGGCTCACTGATGCCAGACGATTGAAAAGCTTGTAGACTCTCTCTCCTGAATGGCGGCTTAACTGTAATTGAAGAAGATGCGTTTGACATGGTTTTACGCCGGCAAGACTCCTTCGAGGGTTGGTACTGATCCGTCCGGGCGGGTAAGGCCTGCTTGGAATTTTTGTGCTCATGATAGGAAAGATCACTATCCGAATCTTGTTCGTAAACTGGATTCTCCCTTGATGACCGCGTTGGCTTAGTCCCCAGGCCCGAGTCCACAGTAAAATCACGGTCGAACCCTTCAAAAGCCGCAGCTCGAGCCCTCTCTCTCAGAGAATTAGGAAAGGAGTTAGATTCTGTCTCCGCATTCCTCTTTCCTACGGAAGAACCCCTAAGTCTTCCCGAGGAAGGGTCTGAGTCCGCGGAGGAAGGGGGAATGTATGAATGTAAGGACCTTCGACGATGCCCTTTCCGAGTTGATCTCGTTTCGCTCTTACCCTCATTTTCTTGACAAGCTTGTGAAGATTCTATACTGGGTAGCGTGCCGTGAAAGTCAGAACTAGTGGGCTTGGTCCGCAATCCAGATCCTATAGAATGCCGTTTCCTTGACGACCATTGCCGATGAATTTCCTTGGCATCGCTTTGGTTGTCGAGGGTGAAATTCTTTGAATAAAACTCCAAGGATTGTCCAGAGTTGACGTTGGACCCATTCTCACGAATATTGCGGTCGGCGACATCTTCATCGTAATCTTTTGTGCCGGTGGCCTTGACGCGACCATAAAAATCCGCTGGTTTGATGAATGACTGCGCATCCAAGAGGTCAACGAACCTCCTCGTTGAGCCGGAATCTCCGCTGAAAATGGAAGAATTACGATCGCGAACGAAAGTCGGGGACGGTGCGCTGTAAATGGACTTATTGTTTGCGACGTCGTCGTTTGGCTCGTTTGTTACCTTCGAAGGAAGCTTGTAAGGACCATGTCGCTTTTTCGGAGGTGGAGGTAGTGGCTTTACTGAGTGACTTGACTGAGATTTCGGCCGGGCTGATCCTTCGGGTGACCGATGGGTTGGCGCCGTGTTGGGGCGCTCTAGGAGTCGAGGAACTAAGGGAGGCGGTGCCGAAAGGTCATTGAAATGCGAATCTCGTAAATGCGGGTAAGTTTTCTGGAATTTTTCCAAGATACTGGCACCGTTGCCCGCTACTGGATAAGTTCCTGTGAATGAGACTCGTCAGTTCGGAGATTTACCAGGTTCCTGGGATGGAAGCTCGGGTCATACCGCGGATTGGAGGATTTGCAGCCACCGTCTGATCGTAGGCTTGCGCCTTCAGATCACCACCAGGAGACTTTCTTAAGAAACTTAACCAGCCCATTTTGAGAATCAGATACCCATATGCAGATGTGAGATATTCGTAGGATACATGAAAAGCATTTATCCCTTGCTTATCCTGTCTCGCAATTGGCTTACGAAGACGCGGGCTTCCATCGGACCAACGAGAGGATAAATGTGGTTTGGGCTACATGCTATGAATTAAAAATAAAGCATTACGGGAGTAGGGAGGAAATAAAATGGGAATTGGTGTGAAGAGGAAAAGGTGCTGCAGAATGAATGGGCTTGGAGAAGGGGGAAAAGCTAGAAAGGAGAGGATGGTAGAGGCTGAGGTGGTGCAAAGGGCGCCTTGGTAACTTTAAGGCTGAAGGAAAGAACACAGGCTGATTTTCTTGTCCTATCTGCGGGCGTGGGCGTGGTCGCCGTAGCAAAGTTCGTCGATTAAGGTAGTAACTGCCTAGTGCTGTAGGGAAACATTGAGGAATCTGCAGCTAAACTTGAAGCTAAACAATCTGCATGTCGTACCTTGCGTTTGTATTGCTTCTTTCTTACTCGATAACCCGTGACGGTCCACTTTATTCCCTTAGTCTAACCCCACATTGTCCTCTGGATCAACCCTGTTGAGACCCTATTGGTCCCCAAGACGCGGTCGATTGCGAAACTATGGATCCTTACACGCCGCAACCCTGCCGCCAGGTGAGCCGGTGCAGCTAACCACGCACCCACGCCGGGGCGAGCTCTCATGTCGTTGGCGAATATAAAATGCTCATGCCAAGGATTGTTATATGTATCGCACCTCAGTTTTACATATATGTTTACATCGCATACAGGCGAACAAGACCGCCATGGCAAACCTAATCTAGGAAGTATCTCCAAGAGCCATTACACGACCCCGATTCGATAGATGCGCTTAGATGGGAGACCAGGGCGAACTAGCTGAAGCACCAGTGGAGTACCTGTTGATTCGACCGGGGCTACGGAAATTTAAAAAGGGCTCAAGTAATAAGAAGTACCTCCACCCCTGAAAGGATGCAGTCCAACATACTCCCTATAGAGTTCGATTTCAAAATCTGCAGGTGTGTCAATGATGGTCAATGATAGCTCTATACACCTACAGATGGATCGCATGATACCACATACAGCAGACACCTGATACTGCGATGTAATCTGTACGTCACATTAGGATCTATATGCATTTCAGCTATTACTCCGCAACAGGGGGGAGCCCCCCTGCGAAAGCGTGTTTCTACGGCAGATACTGACATAAGATAGCCGATCGTCGAGGATCACCGGCGGATAACATACTTCAACCAATTAGATGTTAGCATATTCAAACTTATTGATCCCCCAAATCCTATTATCCTACCTTTCTTTTCCACGGATAGCCGAACTTATCGCGGAAAGCAGAAGGATGAACATGGAGACGCTGAAGAAACGTTCCAAAGATGTCTCACGCAATGATAAGGTGGCCAGTATGACATCAAGTTAGAGAATCGGAATAAGGGGGATCGGTAGCGTCACCATCCCTGAAAAAGCGGGTACTTAGGCTTATCCACATCTGGCTAGCATCCCGAGAGCATCAACTAATTTTTGATTCGTCACTATTTTCACCTAAATTGGAGCAATCCATGGATATACGTAGACGATGGACTCGTACTGTTGTCTCTGTATATGCCGGCTATTAATCAATTCGCTTCACTCGACCTCCGAGTACATGTACCCAAGAGACAATATGCACATCCTTCTGGAGTGTTATCTCCATAAACTGACTATCGTCAGTCAAAGTTCCGCCTAACAGGATCACCGAAACTAACATGTATACATGTAGTTTAATGACCGTCTGCTTCAATGTTTACCACGTTGTCCTAGTGGGCTTGGGATGCACTTTAACTCCCCGCTACAGAACGACGATTTGCTTTATTCGCTAGTCCGCGCGTTAGCGAAGACAGCTGAAGACCGAGCCCACCCGGTTGAGAGCAAATCCAAAGTAACAATCGGATTCTTCGAGAAAAACGCCAACTTGGCAAAAGTTTAGGCGAACATCGATAACCCCAGGAAATCTCTGGTACCATCCCTCTGGGTCAATCTATTCGGACTACCAGGGCCTGTTCCGAGTGGCTGCTGTTGGCCGGAAAACCCGTCCAACTTGCAGTGTCTCAACGCCTATATGCTTGTCTCTCTCTCTCTTCTCTCATCCTGCCTTGGATAAATTGCATCAAGTGGCTGTTAGGGTGGGTATATTACCAGTAGGGGCCAAGGCTATGAGTTGTCCCCGAGAACACCGCCGAGAACTGGAATCCGGTCGCGAAGTTTCTCAGTTAATGTGATGCTGAGCCAAAGGTCATTGTTTGCGTATTGCACTTGGACCGCGACACTCAGCTACTTTACGTCCTACATCTTAGTCCACCACACAATCTTGACGAGCTTGATCTATTATTAACGGCTAGGTTCTTCGCGTCGTTGCATAACGTGGCCCAAACATACAAACGAGCAAAAGTCCCGTGTGCCGATTCATTCGTGCGACGAAGAGAGAGATCCAGACGCCACATCTCACGCAATAGGTCAATAGTCCCTCCGCCACCCCCATCCCGTCTCAACAGCAGAGCAGGGCAAGATTGGTCGGTGGCCGGAGATCATTCGGTGGGTATTGCATATCATCTCAGATGGCGCGTCTCGCGATGTAACTTACCTAACTTTGCTTCAGCCCCCAAAGGAATGTGGCTTGCATGAGCGATCCATAGACATAGCACATCTAGTTTGCTAGCGCCGTATGCGAAGACCTAGTAGTGATGACTCAAACATTTGCTTCCTTCAACCGCGCAATATGCACGGGATGATCTGATTGCTTATCAGCTTGTTAAAGCCGTGATACCTGCACGGCTTACTGCCCCCAACGAACCCTGAGTTGCGTCACGGATTGACTTGACGCATGAGAAAGGAGGCGTAGAGAACGAGAGGTGTGGTGTTAGCAGGCTTATATCCGGAGTCTCAAGGTACACTGAACACCTTCAAGTTAACACTTCCATCGCTAGAATGATTATACACGTTCTATCTATAGAAGCATGAGAGAGCTCTCACCTCTCTGGAGTAGCACAGGCTGGTAATAAAAGTATCGTTGCCTTAGGTACTCAAGCACGCAACGCCGTCAACTTCTAACCAACTTTCAGTTAGAGCAAGTAGTTTAAACCACTTGCTACTCTATATTGATGCCCTCTTGAGGAAAAAATTGAGGGACACAGGGACCATTTCCATCATTTAGGAAGTTGCTCTCGTCTGGTTCTAGTGTACTACCTATGATGACGTTACAATTGAACATTTTCCTTCGCGTGATCTTTCCAGCAATGATGTAGAAAGTGACGCTAGCCGATTGCAACTACCCTGGACGTCGGAAATCAATATGTTCCTGGTTCAGTGAGTGGGTATATGTATCTGCTCCTTTGCGAGAAGTAGCAATGAATCCTGAATGAGGTGCGAGGAGCACAATACTTGAAGGTAGCTAAGCTATCTTGGATCTCGTAATGCTGTCCTCAACTAGCACCCTCTCACCCTCTCACCATACGCATAATGCTCTTTAACCCTTTATCCCTAGACAAGCAGAACCTACACAGAATACTTAAATGTAACATACCCTGCTGCAATAATCCAATTGCCCGTCTTTGGGCGCAACCTATTCGTTCTTGAAGAAGATCTCACTGCAGCAGGCTGTAGAAACGCTAGCGTCTCCCCATCTAC
This sequence comes from Hypoxylon sp. FL1857, assembly GCA_022578955.1. NCBI lineage: Eukaryota > Fungi > Ascomycota > Sordariomycetes > Xylariales > Hypoxylaceae > Hypoxylon > Hypoxylon sp. FL1857. The sequence continues at coordinate 199,548 of MU400364.1, read as the reverse complement.
ATTTGACGGGACCACTATGACCGAAGCACAGCGCGAAGCCGATGCTGGGGCAGCTGAAGATTGCAGCTGGCGAGGCGACAGCCCAGAGCCAGAGCTTGATGATCTCGCCTACGACCATGAGACCCATGGACTGCCTGGTGAAGTCTGTAGCTGGCACGGCGACTCCCCCGAGCCTGAGTTAGACGACCTCGCGCATGATATCGAAGACAAACAGAGTCCCAAGCTGTCTCCCAAGTCTCGAGCAACTTCAGACACCGGTCCGCATCGAGTACAGATTACGCCAAGGCCGCTGGGCAGCCCACCGAAGCCAGAAATCCCAAACCTAAAGAACCGCAAGAAAACTTCGAAGAAGTCACCGAGAGGTTCATTTTACCCTTGTGTGAGCACAATATTAAAAGCTAACGGATTTCAGAGAAAGACTCTGGATATCGAGACCAGAACCAAGATGTATCATCAGGCGGTCAGTTGCTGTACCGTCAGCATCAATATAAATGACTCTAATGACTGACCTAATCGTTGCAGAAAAACCTCGAAAGAACCCCCAGGATGGTTGGTTCTACCCTAGGATTATTGATTGTGTTTTCTGCGTCTTGACCTGACTGATGCTGGATATCAGATAACCAGCCGCCACCTGGCGAGGAAAAAGGAGAGCAAAGACCCGGGAATACCGAAGAATCTCTCCAGGAGAAAGTCTCCCAAGGGATCCACCAAGCGTTTAGTGTAATTCAAAACGCCATGAAATCTTCCAATCCTCAGCCTGATTTTGATCAGCTGAGAAATCTAGGGTCAGGCGAAGACAGGAAGCAGTCTACCAAAGAGAATGATATTCCTCCAGAGCCCGTTGGACTTCCTCATATTCCTACTATAGTTGAGCCTCGGGTGGCCAGGAAGACGAAAGCTAAAGAGGACAAGGAAAAGGCAAAGAGAGAAAAAGAGGAAGCAAAGAAGGCTGAGAAGGAGAAGAAGGCTAAAGAAAAGGAGGATAAGAAAAGACTCAAAAAGGAGAAGGAAGAGGCGAAGAAGGAACAGCGTCGCAAGAGCAAGGAAAAGAAAGGCAAGGGGAAGGAGACTGCCTCCCCTCCTCCGGAGCTGCCGGCCGGTGCTAACATCGGTGCTGCTTCCGAGTCGCATGCGCATCCTGGCTGTCGTATTTGCCAAAATCCCGAAGACGAGGGAACTCGTAATTTTATGAAGGAATTATTAGAAAGCGCGCAGGATCTACCGTCCTTCAACGATCTTGCTAACGCCGCAAGGAAATTTATTGGCATGAAAGACACAGCCGAGGGTCAGTCCACAGAGCAATCTCAGCAGAGTCACGTCTGGGACGAAGATGAGCTGATAGAGCATATTGCGGCGCACATTGATAAGCATATACACCAGCATTTCGACCTTGACTCACTTAGGGGGGAGTTTCCGGCGGCCGGCAAGGCACTGCCTCACAAGGCCGATTCAAAGTCAACCCAGGAGAAGGGATCAGCTATACCGAGAAAACAGGCAGAGAGCCGCGATAACAACGGCCCTACTAGCCACGGCTTGGACGGTAACGGAGACTGGCCTGTGACCAACCTGCGGGGTCACATCCTTCGCAGCCTGGAGCCAACGTCTACTCCCGAAGTTGCTCTCACGCAGCCTCCTTCTCGAGCCTACTCGCCTTGTCGAGCACCAACGAGTCGTTCTGTATCTCCGTGGTGCGAACAACTCGGATTCAAGATAGATAACCCAGTGCCTTCTTTTCCCAAGCGCCACTCATTATGGTCGAGGAGAGGGTAAGTGATCCGACCTGGCTGCCATATTTATTACTCTTACTCCTTGTAAATCTTATGATCATAGCACACGTACTGATTTGAATTCGCGCTAGGTTCAATTCTAGCCCGAGTCGTTTGAGAAGCGTCGTCACAACCCCTTGCGCCCATCCTCCTGTTTGTCCGCATAGGTCTTACCACGAACCGGCCTTGTACGCCTGCGTCCCCGTCTCGCTTGTGCCAGCTCTGTGCCTCGAGTCACCATATTGCGGCCATAGCAATTGTCGCTACATTTCGCCTATAATGACGCCCCCGCATAGTCCATACCCCAGGTTCAATTTCGCACCACACAGCGTTGCTGAAACCATTATTAGCACACCCCGTAGAAGTTTTTCCGCAAACGAATAATGCGCAAGACACCTGGGGATTGAGGTTTACACGGCTCGCTTAACTGGTAGTATGTTTTAGCGAATGAGTTAGAAAATCGCTAACTGCCGGCAATCTGGGAAATGTAACATACGTTGCTCAGGAATACTTTAGCGGATAGGATGATTATCAAGTATCATGGCTGTCTTGAGAATGCTAAATATGCCCCAAGAATGGCTCGGAGGGCGCTATGAAGTGTATTGCTAGATGGTATCATAAGACTGTCAAATAGATCGTGTTGACTCTGTCGTGGTTAGAGCTACAGCAGTACGTCGACCGTTCCAAACTTTGAAGTCCTTGCGGATCTCTTTTAGGACCCCCAAATGTATGCTATTCTCTTCATATGTTCGTTGTATAAGAAACCGTCCAAACCTCCGTCCCAACGCCAAAATGCATGAAATTGTACCTTGTAACGCTCTGACCTCACCATTGAAGAGAGCATGGCATCGAACCTAGGGCCTAACCTACTCTAGAGACCCCGCCAGCGCAACACAGCTAAACCGCATGTCGCCGCCCCCGCGCTCGAGGAACTTCAACGGCCCCCACAGCAACGCCTTCTCGGAGAGCACGTCCTCGTCGGCGTCCAGCTTGCCGCGCGCGATCGGGCCCTTGCGCCGCCCGTCCAGCTCCCACAGCGTGCCGTCCTCCGTCTTCACGAAGCACACGTAGTGCAGGTCCACGTCGTCCTGCGCGTCCGGCGCCGCCGTCGCACCCTGGCTCGCTGCTTCCTGGTGCGCTGTCGCCAGCTCCGGCGTGCGTTCGAGGAGCGCGGACCGCTCTTTGGGTGGGAGGGGGATGGATGCGGTTATAAGGCGGTGGAGGGGTGTGTTTGGTTCTTTGGGTTGGGGAGTTAGTATGGAGCGGTGGCTATGGGAGGTACGTATGTATGTAGGAGTGGTGGTGGATCAGGGGACGTACCGACGAAGCCCCGCGCGGGGCCGTTCGACACGGCGTGCAGCAGGCCCATGAGCCCGCAGGCGTTGCGGATCGTCTGCTTGTACCAGAGGACGGGCTCGTTCTCGCCCTTGCCGTCGTATTCGGGGACGCCGGCGTCCTCGGCCATCCGAGCCGACTCGTATGCCGCGGAGACCGGGAAAACGAGGAGCAGGGCGAGCGCGGGCCGCGGGACGAAGGCGAGGAGCTCGGGCTCCGTGATGGAGTACACGTCGTGGATCTGGAGCCCTTTGCTGAGACCGAGCTTGTGCAGGAGCGAGGTCATGAGCTCTGGGTTTGCTTCTAGGGGCACGAAGGCTAGCGAGCCGGGGGCTGGGTCGGGGTTCGTTGTTGTAGACATGGTAACCGTTTGGCTATCTGCTAGATGGGGATGGAGGGGAGGATCAAAATTGATGGACAGATTCAAGTCGAAGATTCGATCCAGTCGATAATGACAAGTCTAGAGAGGATGCCTGGTTTCTCTTTTAGACAAGGACCTCTTCCACGTATTCTCCTTTCCTGGGCACTTTAACGAAAGTATTACTTTATTGTTGAGATGGAACTTTGAAGTTTTCTTCTTACGTGCAGAAAAGAACCAACATACATTGGTGATATATGGATATAGCCCCGCTACGACAGGGGCATGTGAAGGCACCTAGCGATGACGCCACACCTCAGCTGTTCGGACTTCAGCTTTATCGATAAGAGCGCCTATTCGCGTTGAAGCTTGAAAGAGCTTCACACAAAGAACTATTCAATTGATATATTGAAAAGATTGTAGAATTTGCCAAGGGTATCTATAAAATAGTACTGTTGCTTCCTTTTATCGAAGCATTATCAGAATTCTGCTTCATGTCATGTCTCTTATATTCGTGCAATCATAAGGCCCATTCCTGCCACGTATGTTGCTCCCTGCGCCAAAACCCAGACAAGCCATATCCTAGACCAAACCGTAGATAATACTCTAGATAAAATCTCTACTCGTTGCCTCATAGCCCTTCAAATCCACAGGGACTGCGCCCCTAAGAATCTGAGGCCTTCTTCCGGCTCTTGCCCCTTTTCTTCAACCCATCGATACCCTCCTGCACCACACTACCCGTTTCGCTGACGGCCTTTTGGCCCCGCTCTTTAACCTGGTGCTTCTCGGCCTCGTCCTGGATATCTTCGACGACGTCCTTGCCCACACTGGTTCCGCTTGCCCAGTCTAGCAAGCCCCATGCGCCGAAATTCCCGCGCCCTCCGCTGGCGTAGTGTGTCGCAGTTCGCCGAGTAATACCGCCCATTATAATCCCCGGCACAATGCTGTAGCCGGACATGGATAGCATCTCTTCCAGGGTCGTCATGATAGTGAACAGGAAGTAGGTCAGCAGATGCGGTTGGATGGCCATGGCTGGGAGGTACACAGGTAAAGTGCGACTGAGTAGGAGCGGCAGCGGATGGTCGGTATACAGCATCAGCGAATACGGCGCCGCGCCTCTGCGGGAGTGCGAGTATGCTTTGTGCAGTCTTGCGATCTTCCCGCGCGAGTGGAGGATGAATCGGTTGATGTAGTACGTTAGAACCTCGCGGGCGGTATACATCATACAGATGTGCTTCACAATCTGCCAAGGCAGTGGAAGCCTGGTGCTAGTTTTGAAGAGCGGATGGCGTAGAAGTACTCCTGCTCCCACGGAGATTCCAGCTTGCACAGCAGTGCTAAGAGCTAGGTTGAAGATGGCGAGCAGGATCTGCCGAAAAAGGGAGGCCGCATTCCGCCGAGGTAGAGATGCGCCGCCGTAGAGTTTGATGGATTCCGCTAGGCTCGGAACCAACGTATCAAATATCAGGAAGAAGAGTGACGGGACGAACCAGAATACAATGCGCGCCGCTAAGGTACCGACCAACTCGATCTTCAAGGGCGAATGCGACAGGACAAGAGTCATCCAGGTCATATAGAAGAACAAGAGGTTCATTGACCCGGACCATGACGTTAGCATCGGCCCTGCGAAGTACGAGACTATAGGAAGAGAAAGGAGAAGGTCCATCTTGTCGATTTTGCTGTTTGTCCTATGTAGACGTGATAGTCGAAGCTGTATATGATATTTGCTTGGCGAATATACTTGACTTTTGGCAGCACGTTATTCACAGCATATGGGATGTCGCTTGAGATCCTATTTGCTTAAATAAAGGAAAGTTAAATATGTGTGCGAGAGAAGATTCTTATGGGACATTGGTCTCTTCGTTTTCATATCCCACGATATTTTGGGCTTCACCTTGCCATGAATCAGTTAATGACGTATGTTGTGTTGTCACTCAGCATCCAGGTACTTGATTGGTTGCGCAGTAAAGGTGAGCTCCCGTTTCCCTGTCGTGCTGTCAGGCCTTACCTGGAGCCCGGGCAGCCCGGGCTGCGATGCCAAGAAGCACCGGCAGCAGGTTATGGAGCGGCCTCGATTGCGGGGGCATGAGCTTAGTCAAGATGCCTACCTCCTAGGCTGCCAGGTCAGGGATTCGGGATACGGAAAACGCATCGCATATTAAATACCCGGCTGCCTAGGTAAGCTGAATGCCTGCCAACGATTTGCGATATCGAACGGGCAATGAGACTTCTATCGTGAGAGATACTCGCAAAATATAGTATAACGGCCGAGTGAAGTGGGCTTCTCCCAGCTGAGGGAATATTTGCCGCCACGTGCAGATGTCACATAAGACTCATAACAGCTGTCCCAGGACCATTCCCTGCAAATGACGAATCATCACGGAAACGTGTCCTGGTTGCGACGCTATCATTTCGCAAAATGTGACAGCGCTACTCTCGATATGGACCCGTAGCTCTAGAATCTGAAGAAGCGATGTGACGATTGATTGCCTATGTAGTTTATTTATTAGTCGTCCAGCTTTGTTTCGACGTTCATCTAGAGGACGAGCCAATTCGAAAGTTCCGCCAGAACGGTTCTGTTCCGAGAATGGTTTCATGGAAAAATCCTTGTCCTTGAGGCAAGACGATTAGCGTGACTGGTATTGGTCCGTGTTGGCACTATAGCCCTAGGACGAGCCCTGGAGTTCATTGACGAGAATTATGATTGATCGATGCCGATACCTCAAGAGCTTTAAACCTGTCACTCACGTGGTTTCCGTAGCCTGTCATTCTTCTCGGCGCATGAATGAGTTGAAATTGGAAGCTCTGTGCGGCTCTTCTGCGCCGAGGAAATAATCTAGGGGAAAACCCGGGGCTAGGCCATTCACACGAATAATTTCCGACACTCCGTTGGTCGCGTTGATGGGCTGAAGATAGTCTGCAAGAAATAACTCATTCTTGTTAATGGATTCGACAAAAGTGTCGGCCGGAGTCCTCGTTCTGGCGAGAAGAATCGAATCCGTATGCGACATGGGCTGATATATCACCTATAGAATCCTGCAGGTTTCGATTGCCACGTACCTTGTTAATAGTCAGTTGCGGGCATGTGGAAGCGAAGCTAAGATTTGGGGCTTCAAGAAGCTACATAGATGTCTATGGTTACCTTCCGATGACACAAGTATTGTCCCATCGTACCCTTTTGCTTTACGGGGAGTTCACCCGTAAGCCAATAAGAATATCATGCAGGATAGAAGATGAATTTTGTTGGAACTTTAAACAATAAAATGTAGGGTATAGGGTATACTATAGGAATTGTAGCATTTAAACATGGAACGCATCCCGCCAATGACGGTGCTCAATTACCACCTCTCCACAAACCCCACGTCCATAAATTCAGAACAATAGATGTATGTATTTGTTGACATCAATCCTAGGATTTCATTCTGTAGGCAGAAGGTATTTCTGATGATGTTCGTATCTGGCTTGTTATTCCACTGTCTCTCCTACCTAGACACCTCCCCCACGCCATGTCTTCCTGGGGAAAATACGTAAATGAGACCACTTTCTCATTCCGCTTACTACCAGAGGTGGTACAACCAAGCAAGTACCGTTACGATTGCAACCTATCTTGATTGAGTGCTACTCTCCATACATATTCTGAAACGAAGCCGCATATTTCAATATATCCCAGATATCGTATCTAACGTTTCAACGTAGAGTACTTGAGCTTGTCTCCCACGGCGGCGGACGTCTTTTTTAACCCTTCAGAAGGCCTTCTCAGGGGATGCATGCTAGCTCCAATGAGTAAAGAGTCCTAAGACTTGCGTTAATCTTAATTGGGCTCAGCTTCTTGACAGTTCCCGTCATGACGCTTTCCTTTTCTCGCCCAGTGGAGTAAATAGCCCAGCAAAGAAAAATTGCCGATCTGTAAAAGAGAGTTCAGATTAATAAGACCAGCATAACTTCCATATGATATGTTTACCCACATGCACCTATTCTTCCGTAAGGAGGAGGAGAGAAAAAGCAATACGAGGGAAGCTTAAGAATGAACAACTAATAAACTTTGAGTTGTCGCCGAGCCCTGGCAGTCGCGTACATACCTACATGTATGTGAAGGTACTTGTAGATATCACCTGCAGAAAACACACACACATGGACGCAGGCACCTGCATTTTACAGGGGTTTACCTTAGTGTACGGGGTCCTGCAATACGTATCGCTGTTATTATTGTACATAGCAAGAGGGGGACCCCAACTGGGCACGACAGCACAGACTTTCCGAATCAAAGTAAACCATCACCACTGAGGGCTGTTATCGTGCAATCCAGTACCTAATTGGTCCTACGTGCTGGCCTATCCAATAATAATAATATACCTAATAATTCGATCGCCCGAGATTCCCACTTCCATTTTTTCCCCCTGAGTTGAAACTCTGTCTGTTCAAAGTTACCTCTTTTTTCCCTTCTGGAAATTGCAATGCACACTCTACGGTTCCGAGACTCTTCTCCCGTCAGTGTAAATCGCGTCAATTTTTTGTTCATTCTTTAGGCAGAGTTCCAATCTTGCACCTCCACCCGTCTCCTCGATTTATCCTGTACCCTCCCTGTACATCCGAGTCAGATCTACACGAGACGGCGAGCCGACCTGCTCTAGTGGCGCTGGTACATGTGAACCCCCGGTCTAATAAGCGCCTTCTCTACATGCAAATCTGGGACCTGCAGCAAGACTGTCTCGGTATTGACCCAGCTTCCTGCATCCCGCATCCCATCGAGTCTGACCTTCCCTTCCTTGACCTCCACACCTGCTGCATCCTCTACCGGCTGGAGCTGCACACCGCTCCTGCTGGCTGCAGCAATCAGAGACAAGCAGGTAAGACCGGACGCAATTAGGCAAAACATTGTCGGGCCAGCCTCGATCGCTCTGGCTCATTCCTCTCCTTGCGTGCGCCCGCCATGGATTACGCCGCGGCGTCTACCAAGCCAACTGCTGCCGGACAACTACCCCCTAATTCCCGTCAGAGTCGCCATCAATCCCGGAGGAAAGCTATTGATCCTTCCATGCACCTGCATCTCCGCGACGATGACAAAGATCGCGCCGGCGTACCTCCAGCTTCCCCAGAAGTAATCTCATCTTTAATCACCAGCCTGTCCGTCATCTCGAAGCCCGCGAACAGACATTTCGAAGGCCAAAGCTTATCCCTACCGAGCTCGCCGCAAGAGGCCAACGGTAGCTTCGGCGTCGACTACGGAGCCTTCTCCCACCACAAGCTCGGCCGACTACAGGAGGAGGTAGATCTCGACGAATTAGCCGCCAGCCCGCCCACGATTCGAACAGCGAAACCACCATCTGGGTTCTCCCCGTTAACCGCTCCCAAGTCGCCACGTCGCGAGTCGTCGGGTGGACTGAAGTCTCTCCTGCGCAGTTCTTCTAGACCATCGTCGAAAGGTTCCGTCTCGTCGCACGATGATACACGCAGCATCGGTAACCTTTCAATTGAACGTGGGTTACCACCAACCCCTGAGCTACGAAGACAGCGGTCGCACGACAGCTGGGGAAAGAAGCAAGGTCGTAGTCACAAAGGTTTGATGTATATGAGCTCGAAAGAGCGACTGCGCGCCAGTGAATCAGAAAAGAAGCGCGTAAGCTCGGGGTCTATCGGTGGTAAATCTAACAGTTTAAACGGCTTGTCACCCAGGCCTGATACTATTCTTGCCGAAACTCCGATTCGCGAAGAGCCAAACGATTCGCCAACTAAGGAGATCATGCCGGATCTTAGCCCATCTATTGATCCTGGTAACTTACAGCGGTCGATTCCGGCTCGCGATTCCTCCTTGCGCAAAACGGGAACCAATGCAAAAAGATCGTCGCATAGGTCTTCACGGTCCAAGAGAGAAAGCGACGGCGCGCTTAACGATACTATTCCGGAAGACTCTGAACATACTCGATCGCGCGACACTTCCCATACGAGACAACGACATTTAAGTCGTGCGAACTCGGAGGCAGACACGAGGAGGAGTAGAAGGAGAGATGATCCTCTCCCCGAAATGCCCCTCTCTGCAAGAACGGCCACATCGTCCAATAAGAGAAACCAGGAGAGCCATTATACGCATCAGCGAGCGAGGTCGTATTCAAACGACGCGAATGCATTTGAGGACGGCGCCCCGTTTCCAGCGGTATCGCAGGGCAGAAGACGCAGCGCGCACAGTACCGATCGCAGAAAATCCGGACGGACCACTCCAGATCCGGGTGACATAATTAGACCGAAGCGGAGCAGCTCACGGCTGAAGCGCCTGTCAGCGGGGCCTAAGAGTCCTGAACCAGTTGACAGGATGAAAGAGGTCACTCCTGAGCCGATGGTGGGCTACGAACGACCTGCAAGTGCCGATTCCATCGACGACGCCGTTGAGTCTTATCTGTGTTCCCCAAGGCTATCGCAGAAGATTCGACATCCACAGACTGGCCGAGTTATATCCTTCTCTGAAGTTGGTGATGCCGAAGGCTCAGCAGTTTTCTGCTGTGTTGGCATGGGCCTGACTAGATATATCACCGCGTTCTATGATGAGCTAGCGTTAACGCTCAAATTGCGGCTTATCACCCCAGATCGACCTGGTGTGGGCGATAGTGAGCCGTATGCTGATGGGACTGCGACTCCCCTCAGCTGGCCTGGTACGTCTTTCCTCTTCGCTGATAACTGCTAAATGCAAATATTGACGAGTTATAGATGATGTCTATGCGATCTGTCAGGCGCTTAAGATTACCAAATTTTCTATCCTTGCGCATTCCGCTGGAGCAATATATGCGCTCGCTACCGCGCTTCGTATGCCGCAGCATATTCGTGGCCGTATTCACCTTTTAGCTCCGTGGATCCCTCCATCGCAAATGAATGTGTTTGGTACATCGCAGGCTTTACCTCCTACTAATGCGATCCCCACGTCCCAGCGAATTCTCCGAGCTTTGCCAACTCCATTCCTCAAAGCGGCAAATAGTTCCTTCATGACAGCCACAAGCAGTTCTATCACTAGCTCATTACCCAAGACTAATCCTCGTCGTGGCAAGCGGAAGTCCTCGGCTCCTGCTGGACGTGATACGAATCGCCGAGATATCACGCCTAGCATGGATAAGGAGAACATGACGCAGGAGACGGCGGATTCGAAGGGTCTTCCACCTTCTGCGAGTGAAAATATGGATCGATATCGTCCCGTTGACAACGAGTTCAACCCCCAGAGTGCCATCATTGCTGCTGCAGAGGATGCGATGGCAGATAAGGAAAGACAGATGACATATGACTTGCGCCTTACACATGCGATTTGGGAGCTTGCCACTACAGGAGCCAATCCTGCCGTGGACCTGCTTGTATGCTTAGAGCGAAGGCACACCATCGGGTTCCGTTATGTGGACATCACTCGGCCAGTAATTATTCATCATGGCAGCAGGGACACTCGTGTTCCAGTCGAGAATGTCAAATGGCTTGGAAAGACTATGCGGCGATGCGAGGTTCGTGTGCTTGAGGGCGAAGGGCATGGACTGATGGCCAGTGCCCAAGTGATGGGTTCCGTGCTGATGGAAATAAGCAAGGAATGGGAAGACTGGATGGTGCTTACGAACTCGAACAAACGAAACGACGAGCGAGGCAGGAGCACACGAGCCAGCGCTCGGTGAGTGAGTATAATTGTGGATGCTTGTACAGCTGTTCAGGGAAAGCATGTTGTGCCTCGACAGCCGGGATTTTGGATCATAGCCGGCGAATAGGAGTTGTCTTATGAATCGTTCTATCATGAACTTAATGGTTATAGGGGGGCCCAACGCGAAGGAATATTGGTTTTTCGCTGCTATATATATTGTAACACAGTTGGTAGTTTTCTATGTTTAGAAAGCTCCGTAACGTCAGGTCCGGGAGACAAAAAAAAACTAACCGTCTGATGACGACGAGGTCCTGGGAAACGAGGAGGATACATTGTACAAGTAGTCTTAAGTCGAAATGGCTTCTTTGAAGGCCTGTGTAGTACGTAATGTCTAACCCGCATCTTTTTTGCAATATTATGCGTCTTGTATCTGAAATAGAGCTGGGCGTTTACATGGAGGGTGTGGGTGTTCGCTCTGTGATGATATAACGATCCTACATATACGTAGGGAAAAAGAGAAGGGGCAACATCTCAAGCCTTTTCCTTGTCGCTCACCTTGATTCATTTTTCACGTAGGCAACCAACAATAGATAAAACATGGTTACCACCTTTCATTTCTCAAAGGCCTTACTTAAGGTACGTTGGGAATGACATCCCAGCATTCTTGTTCTTATGTAATATGTAGGAGAGGTTGAGTGGAATGCTCAGGGCACGGACCACATCTACTAGTGCGACAAGGCACCTATGTAGATTAGGTAATCCGTACGGAAGCAAGCGGCTAAATATCGGGCCCCACGTGATCTACTCCCCTAGCGTAGGTGCTTTTCGGCCCATGGAAATTTTACGAGACGCGTTGCGTTGCGACAAGACAAACGGGTCAGTCAAGCAAAGCTCATGCAAGGCGCAGATATATTGGATACCCATTCAATTTCGTCGAATTCATTCCAACCACAACACGACCGGAAAGACCTGCGCTCCAGAAATCTACGTTGATTTCGAAATTTTACGCACTGTTGTGCAACGCATTTTCGTCGACCTCACGGGTCCTACAGTCCTACCTAATCGTATTCTACATACCTGCAGACAACGCCATACCTAGTCTAGCCCCTCGACTCTAGGTATTGTTTGGCGCGTGCCGACTTCCAAACCTCCCATTCACCATCACTATGAGATGATATAGACGAATTGATTGCGACACAACATGGGGACTCGAACTACGCCTCAGGCATTTCTCTCGTCCTACGCGCCGCGACTGCGCGTCTACAACAATTCTCTTCTTACTCCAGTCATCCATTCTACTGCGCCTACTGGTCCTGTATCGCGAACGACAAAACGTGGCACTACGGTAATCAACTACGCCGAAGATGGTTACGATTATGACGATGACGATGAAGAGGACTCTCGAAGACGGCCTACGGGCTTGCGCAGCCTAAGGCGGGAAGACAGCGCATCTCGAGTAGATCCGAGCGACAAGTTTGGGAAAGAAACCAACGCTCCGGTTGAAGTCCAGGGTATCTGGAGGGATTGGATGCTGAAGACTAAGAATCGTTCAGATCTAAACAACCAGGCCCAGGCTGCGATGCCCGTTACCCTCATTCCCATCCGTATCGACGTCGATATCCCTGCCTTTATGCCCTCAGCGCCCTATCCTCTTCCCCGAGGCCTTACCCAGCCACCTCCACATATGGATCCAGCCTTGTATAGGACGGGCGAGATGACAGTTCCATACAAACTACGAGATATTTTCTTATGGAACTTGCATGAGACAATGATCACCACGGACCAATTCGCGCTGAATCTAGTCCAGGATCTTGATCTCCCCAATCAAGCCGCTATTGCTGGCGAGATCAGTAAACAAATCAGAACTCAGTTGGAGGAGTACGCTGGGGTTGCACTGCACCCGCTCTTCCATTCGGAGGATAAAGCACCCACGAATGGCGCTACATTAGCTCCTCAAGCGAGTTTTCGCGATACTCCTACCACCCCCGCTACGCCTCTTCCCAACTCATCACGCGGTCAGGAGACTCCGTTCCGTAACGGTCTAAATACCGGCATTGATACGCCGACAAGAGATCCTCGGTCACAGGTCCCTGAAATAACAGCCAGTGCCACACCAATTCCCGCCGACTCAGATGACTTGAACCCCGATGACACCTATCGATGTGTGGTCAATCTTAACGTAAATCTTTCTTCCCAACTATACACGGACAAATTCGAGTGGTCACTACTTCATCCTCCTGGTACCGCTGAAGCGTTTGCCAGAGTCACGTGCTCAGATCTGGGTCTCTCCGGTGAATGGGTTCCTGCTTTAACACATGCCATCTACGAAGCGGTACTGCGATTAAAGAAGGAGGCGTGCGAAGCCGGCGGCCTTGTGGCGGGATGGGGCGCCATGGGTGCGGAGTTTCCTAATGATGCTGCTCATGGCGCCGACGCAGGCTGGCGATATGACCCTGAGCATCTTGCAGATGAGTGGGAGCCTAAGGTTGAAGTTCTATCGAAAGAAGAGATAGAAAAGCGAGAGGTCGACCGAGAGCGACAGATTCGCCGTTTGCGCCGTGAAACCGCGAGATTCAGCAGCAATGCCGGCATGATAGGTGGCGTGCCTGGTTTAGGCTTGGAAGTCGAAGAGGAGCGAATGGGACGCGGAGAAAGATCCAAGAAGAAGCGCAGATTCCGAAGCTTGAGTCCACTTGGCCGATCGGGTACGCCAGGTGGAAGAATCACACCGGATGTCGGATACGGTGGAGGCGGAGGAGGAACGCTTACAGATCAGGAGAGAATCAATTGGCGTTGTACACATTGCCGCATTTGGGGCACGAGTGTATGGGCGGTCAGGGATGGACCTTGGGGTGCTAGAGTAAGTGAATCCCGACGATTAGTAACGTGGAACTCTGCTAACAATGTTTTGAGTCTCTCTGCGCCAACTGTGGTCGATACTACGAGCAAACCAAGAAATTACCTCGTTGGACTAAGAACCTCCATATAGCAGATCTTCGCCCATTTTAGGTTAATAGGGTGATTGATACAACCAACGGAACAGCGAATGGAGGTACCAACGGAAACCCCACAAAGAAGAGGAAAAGAGATGAAAGGGGATCAAGGCAATTGACAGCTGGGTGATAGCCTTGCCCTCAAAGCTGTGTTTACGAAATAAGGCGTTTCTGGACTGAATTGCGATATATCATGGAGTTCTTCGTCGGGCAGCCAGGAGTCGTTGGCTACGGCTTTATACCACTGACATATCTGCGCACGGAGACGCAGATGATAATGTAGATGACTTCATTGCCGCGCGGGCAGATTGAGGAGTGGTATAGCATTTTTTTCCCTGTAGGCAGCGTAGTTGTTGCCTTTTGTATACTAGATTACAGGTGCTGAAGCAGACATCGCAGAGAGAGCTCCGCCTGACCTTGGGAAAACGCCCAATATTGAAGTCCAAAGCATGCCTAGTTACAGTTGTACCGATTCGCGAAGTCTTGTATTATGTGCTTGCACTCTTTTTCATCCAACACAAAGTCCAACATATGCAGGTATGTAACTGCCCGGGTCAAGTACCCCCTAAGGTGAAGTCTTTAGTAGACCCATGGGACAACCTTATAGGGCACTTCCCTCTTAAACTGGATCCACTGGTCCTTATACCGGTTCGAGCAGTACTCGTCCAACACGCCAACCGCACGAGTACTCAGATCCCAGAGCTGGACACCTCCCATGAGGAGCCCACCGATCCATCCAGTCGCCACCATCGCGTATCCGCCGCGCCAGAGCGAGTAGCCGAAGTAGTTGATGTGGCGCGCCCAGCGCCACACGCCCACCTTGCACACCTTGCCCTGGTTCTCGGGCGCGTCCTTGAAGGCCTTGCGCTGCTGCTCCGACACCGTCTCCAGCGTGATCCCGACGACGTACATGAGCGTGCCGACCACGGTGCTGAGCGGCACCTCGACGCTCGAGCTGCTGAGGAACGGCAGCGAGATCGGGATCGAGAGCGCGGGCACGGAGCGCAGAGACGTCGTCGCGAACGTCAGGAAGAGCAAAGCGTTCACGCTGTTCACCAGCGTGTTGAAGAAACTGACGGTCGCTGCGGCGCGAGCTGGGAACGACTCCTTGGATAGTCGCGTCAGCCAGTACACTTGCTTCGCCGTGGACCCTGTCGCGAAGAGGAAGAGCAGCGCGTTGGTCGGGTGTCCCAGGCTGTCGATCAGTGGGATACCGGTCTGCAGTATGGCGGTTGAGGCTGGGACGGCGGTGGCGAGCCCGACTTTGGAGATGAGGGTTGCGCCGAGCCCGGATAGCAGCGCGTGCTGCAGCGGGAGATCGAGCGTGCGTAGGCCGATGAAGGTTACCGTCCCCCAGGGCGTCGGCGTCCTGTCGCCGCGCTTGATTAGGTCGAATTTCCACTGCATGGAGTCCGACATCCTGGCTATTGGTATTCGCTGTGTTACGCAGTTGCTTTGTACTGTAGTAGAAGAAGAAGATGATGATGATGAGAGTTGTGAGGTTGGTCTGGTACTCAAGCTGAGGTTGGGTCGTCGAGCATTATATGTTGTGCTACATACCGACGCTTCGGGGCCGAAAGATACTAAAATATTTGAGAATGCCGAGTCCAGCCCCTTCTAATTTAGAGACCATGGTCTCACTAGGTACGACCGGACCATAGGGCGCCTCGCACAAATATCCCCTTCTAGGCCAGCAATGGCTATGCGCTATATGCGATGTACCCAGCAACCCCCGTGCATCATGCAAGTTCCAGGCGGCAGCAGAAGCTACTATGTAGGGAGCCTCCCCTAGCTTCTGCCGGGATTGGTCGATGACGACATTCCCGAAGGTAACCCAGATACGTGCTTAGTAATCGGACAGCCCCTAAACGCCGAAAGACCGGGCAATCGGCGGCACAGGTACCGCTCGAGACGTATAAGTGGCACCGCCGCACCTGTGCATCTGTCACATCTCAGGAGAGAATGGACGACTACATTCATCTCCCCGCAGGCGGAGTTTGATTCTCACTGTCTAACCGCGTAACTTGACTTGCGGAGACTAAGCCGCTTTGGGAAATAGCCTTCAGCCTCGAATGTCATCCTCATGTGCTCCCGTTGATCGGCTATAAGGATTTTGAGATCGAGGGTAAAGGACCTGGGACGAGGAGATTGTTTAATCAGCTCTGCCTTGAGTCATATATTTCTCAATCACGGTTGACCAATTATGAGGTACCTGAGTATGTCGCCAAGGAGGTAAATGTAAGCAATACTATGACTCCTTTCCGCGGACACCGGGTGACAGCGGCGTCTACTGGGAGCGAAAGCGAAACTGTGGGGGGAGCGGAGCAATACGTTCGGCCGACGACTTCCATATATATAGCACCAACCCGCCGGAACGGGCTCGTCAGCCAACAATCTATCTTCTTCTCAGCAAATAACTAGTATCCTATTCTATCTACTCTCGTAAATTTCATCCACCATGGCAGAAGTCCCTGTAATCCAGATCCTGGATAAGAAGAACTACTTCAAACAAGCTTTAGTACCTCTTCCGAATGCTCTGCCCCTACCACCACTGAAGGGGTCGTCCTTACGCATTCGAACAGAAGTCCTATGCCTGACCTCTAACAATTTTACATATTGCAAATTGGGCGAGTTATTGCACTGGTGGTATGTCCACCCAATTCCGCCCTCGACCCCGGCACCGTACAATGATGCCTCGACTTACGGCCGCATCAACTGCTGGGGCTATGCGAAGGTCCTAGACTCCACGTTTGACAGCGTGCCAAAGGGCAGCTATGTCTGGGGCTACCTCCCCATCGGCACTCTGCCATTAGACTTCCAGGTCAAACCAGGCAACGTGCCCGGGCAATTCATCGTCACCGAGGCCTACCGGCAACAGCAGCTACCCGTCTACAACCGCTACCTGGTCTTCCCGGAGTCGTTGGGCAAAGAGATCGAGGCGAAAGCCGATGCTATCGCATACGATGCCCTGGTCCGCGTCATGCACCTAACGGGGTACCTCATGGCCGAATTCATGTTCCCCCCGGACCCGACGCAGTCCGTCAACCTAAAGCCCGAACAAGCGGACCTGACCGACGCCACCATCATCAGCTTCGCCCCGGGCTCCAAGGTCGGCCTCGCCTTCGCGTACCTGCTGCGGACCCAGCGCCCCGCCGCCAAGCCCCGCCGCATCCTCGGCGCCGCCAGCGAGTACTCGCGCGCCTTCGTGCAGTCGACGGGGCTCTACGACGCGGTCGCCGCCACGAGCGAGGACCCGCTCGCCGTGCTCGCGCGCCTGGACACGCCCGCGGACGGCAAGGTCGTCATCTTCGATTTCGGCGGACGTGCCGGCGTCCCGTGGAAGTGGGCCGCCGCCATCAAGGCCGCGTACCCGCGCGTCCAGTTCGTCGTCGTCGGCGCCGAGGTCTCGGACCCGGCTGCGGGTGGTGGAGCACCGGCCCAGCGCCCGGACGGTGTCGACGTGGCCCAGGTCATGGCCGATACGCTGCTGACGGCGGCCACGCAGAAGGTGGGCGAGAGGGAGTACTTCGACGGCATGAACGCCTCGTGGGAGAGGCTGAGGAGGGAGGGGTTTAAGGGGTTCAGGGTGAATTGGGGGGAGGGCATGGAGGCTGTGAAGGAGGGCTGGGATAAGTTCGCGAGGAACGAGGTCCAGGCTGACGAGGGGCTGGTTTTTAAGGTGTGAGGAACGCTGTGATAGAGAGGCGTCGCATAATCCTGTCGCCTAATGTGGAATCTCCGAAAGACCCAGCGCGTAGGTTGATACCTATGGATATAAAGTAAATTAGGGAATACAGCTATCACATACGACCATAGGACCTAGAAAACTCGGGATCCCGTCCGCTCTCCCCTCGATAAACTGGGTACCGCCAGATCAGTAGTTGGGTCGGTGACGACCAGCGAATCCCTGGTGTTGTATGTTATTTTTGCCTTCTTTTTCTCCTTTTTCTTCCTCGTCTTATGTCCTTTAGTGTCCAATACTTGGAGTCTTATGTGCCTGGTATGTTGTCTGAGTTTCTTAATGACGACTGTAGTTTACATTAATTAATCTTATTTGCAAATACGAGGCTGCTATGCCCCGCCCCCAACGAGGTGAAATCTAATATCGTGAACAAATCTTAAGAAACTTCGTCTCAAGTTCTCCTTAGAATAAGCACAAATAATGCTAAGGATACCGAACAAGTAGTGCATGTATCAATTGTATACTTCACCGGGAAGTGCCTAGTAGAAATAATTTCGAGGTACCTTTCTCCCAGGCAAGTCCGACACCCGAGGCAGTATTATATGTACCATGGTACATGTAGCCTGCATGTCTTGTGTAACCCCAATCCTAGTGGCGAGACGCCACGGTACATGGCAATTCTCTGCGAAAAAGAGAATAAATATTTAAGGGTGAGATACTCTATAGTATTATGTTTAAATGGGTTCGATTTGAGGGATTCTACACTGTATATAGGTGAGAGAATTCAAGTGAGTAATTATACAGGAATATTAGTGCTTGAGATCAAGTCAGTATAGTATCATGGTTCCCCTCGATAGGGTGAGGCCGCTACGGATATCTACAATTGGCCAGACTTGCAATTTGCAGTCAGCACCGCCTCTCTTGTTCTAATTTATTTTGAGATCCCTGTTTTCCTCCCATCTTTCCAGGTCCCTGAAATGCTGCTTATGCCCAATATTTCGATTACTCTTTACTCTGCCCTGGTATCCAACTCAGGAAGCAAATCTATATGGCTGAGAGCATCCACTAGGCGTTTCAAAAGTATTCGCCATGGTCAGTAGGTCCCTGTTTGTATGATTGTTTTCTCCTCTCACTAGAAACCAGCCCCTTAGACAACTCCACCCAGACCCAGGTCTGACGAACTGGTCCTCTCGAGCCAATATCGAGTCAGCGGCGAAAGTCGAGTAGGTTTACTCAGTCCTTTATAGAGTTTTCGCTAACAATCTTCAGTATAATTGCCGTTCACGGCCTGAATCCCCGTGGTAAAAAAGATGCTGATCATGCATGGGATACATGGCGTACGCCCGCGGGACCAAAAGGACGCCTCTGGCTTCGCGACGACCTTCCCCAAGACCTACCCGAGTCGCGAATTTTCCTCTATGAATACAACTCGACGGCTTTTTTCGGAAGTGATAAAGACACGTTCATCGATAGGGCGAATAGTTTACTGGAGGAGATAAGAACAAGAAGAAAGGGCATCGAATATAGACCCATTCTACTTCTAGGACATAGCATGGGTGGCCTATTGATTAAACAGGCGCTGATCAATGCGCATAACAATTCCAAGTACACTTCCATCAAAGATGTGACCCGGGGTTTAGTCTTCTTCGCTACACCACACTTCGGAGCGGATGGGACGCCGCTAACGCTAGGAAACACGACTGTCAAGATCGCAGAATTGCTAGGCTTCCAGAAGGGGCAAAACATCTTGGAGACTCTTCAACGAAACAGCATCTTCTCCGATATTATGCAAGAGCATTGGAGACATCAACTGGAGCAGTACCATATAGTCTCCTTCTGGGGTACGCATGATAAGGTAGGCCTCCTGGCCCGCGGGAGCCGGGATTGTTGCTGAACATAATGTCGCAGATTGTACCAAAGGAGAGTGCACGCCTCAATCTTCCAGGTGAAAGAGAAAATATAGTGTTGCTGAAGGCGGACCACAGCGGAGTCTGCAAGTTCGGTTCAGACCAGACTGACCAGGACAATCTGTGGCTTGTGCGAAGCAACATTAGAGATCTCTATGAGGAAGCAAAGGAGGCACCCCAAGTTGGTTAGTTAACCATTCATTCCCTTTAATTTAGGACGCCCAGTGTCGAGAAAGGGCGAGAAAATTGAAGTAGGACCAGTTCATGGAGATTCTGGTCTTGTTGAGAACGGGTATAAGTGTATCTTGTCATGATAACCCCCAATTGCTAAACGAGACTATTCTGATGCTGAGACGAGTTTACTTTCCGTTCCATTCATCCCGACAAACCTCTATTACAGTATTGTAGCCACTAACTTGAGGACCCAAGGGTCAACTACGGGGGGGCATATATCAGAAATCCTCAAGCAGCTTGACGTTCTACCTTATAGAGACCGCAAGGATATGAATCCTGAACGAATCGAGGGTACATGCGTATGGTTCACAGATCACGAACTGTTCCGAAATTGGCAGAAAAGCAAAACATCAAGCGTCCTCTGGGTATCTGCAGATCCAGGATGCGGCAAATCCGTCCTAGCTAGGTATCTGGTCGATAAAGTACTTCCGAGCACAGATACAAGGACAACTTGCTACTTTTTCTTCAAAGAAAATCCCAAGGAACAGAGCAGCCTAGCAGTAGCGTTATGTTGCATGCTGCGGCAGATTATCGAACAAAGACCCGCCTTACTCTCCAATGAAATCATCCAAGAGTTCCAATCTAGAGCAACTATTACCAAATCTTTCGACAGCCTCTGGAATATTCTTATCAGTCTTTCCAGGAAGCAAAATTCGGGAGAAATCGTTTGTATCATCGACGCTCTCGACGAATGCGAGAGAGGTGGACAATCTCAACTGACCGATGCGCTGGAGCAGCTGTGCTATTTGGATTCATCAGAAACGAAAACACATATTCTTAAAGTCCTCCTAACCAGTCGACCGTACGTCAATATTCAACGAGGAGTTGTAAGCCTGGGAGAAAGGGTTCCTACCATTCACCTGAATGGGGAAGACGAGGGTGATAAAATTTCTCGAGAGATCGACATCTTCATCAAGGACAAGGTCCGCAAGCTCAGCAGAGTTCTCAGACTCTCACCACAGGAACAGGAGACTTTACAGCTCGGCGTTTCCCAGGTCCCTCATCGGACATACCTTTGGGTATACCTCATTTTTGACGAAATAAAGGAAAGCATCGATCTCACGAAAGGCTACCTAAAGGCATCTATCGAAACACTTCCACAAACAGTCGAGGAGGCATACGAGAAGATTCTGTCTCGAAGCCGAGACCCAGCAGGGGCTAGGCGCCTGCTAAGCATCGTGGTTGCTGCAGAGCGACCCTTGCTCTTGAGAGAGATGGCGGTGACGTTAGCTATTGAGGAAGATCACAAGACACTTACCGACCTAGAGCTCGAGCCGGAAGAGCGATTTCGCGAAAAGATTAGGGAACTCTGTGGACTTTTTGTGACAATCGTGGATTCGAAAATATATTTGCTTCACCAGACAGCAAGAGAATTCCTCGTTAAAGATGAAACATCGATTGAATCGACAGGCAACAGTTTTCAATGGAAACATTCATTGAAACTGGTAGATGCACATCGTCTTCTGGCAACTATCTGCATTTGGTGTCTGCTGTTCGACGAATGTGTAAAGTCTCCTGCTAATATAAACAAGTATCCTAAGTCTATACGGGGTAAAGACTGGTATTGGTATTCGTTTGCTAGAGACATCCTTCATCGGGGCGCGTTCGACTATTCAGTTACACATTGGGTTACCCACTACCGAGAAGCTCGATTCCAGAGTGACGACCCAATCCAACATTTGATATATCGCCTCTTTGACCCGACGCGAAGCTCGTTTTGGTATCTTGAATCGAAATACTTAGGATTGAAACCAGAAACCTCCTCTGGGCTCATACTGGCATCGTTTTTTGGCTTTGAGGAAGTGGTGAGGCGCCTGCTCCGCCAAGGAGGATATGATATTGAGTCTATAGATACATGTAGAGACACACTTTCAGGCCAAACAGCATTAGAATGGGCCTGGGAAGCAGATCATGGCGCGGTGGTAGGGGTGCTCCTTGATAATGGCGCAAGTATAAAGCTCCAGCGTCCCGGCTATTCGCCGCTGATCCAGGCTGTCTGTAATGGCTGCAGCGGTATTGCACAGATGTTACTACAGAGAGGAGCGCGTATCGACTCAAAAGATAACGAGGGCATGACGCCGCTGTCCCACGCTGCCACTTGTGGTAATGATGCTATAGCCAGGTTACTACTTCAGCACGGGGCGAGCATCGAATCCAAAGATAATGGGAACAGAACACCGTTGTTTCTTGCCGTTATAAAAAGTAAAGATGCCATGGTCCGGCTACTACTCGAACAAAGCGCGGATATCGAATCAAGAAGTTACTTGGGGATGACGCCGTTATCATACGCCGTTATGGTGAGGGATGCTGCCATGGCCCGGTTATTACTGGAGCAAGGCGCGGATATTGAATCAAAAGACAGTCATGGCATGACGCCGTTGTTGGGGTCAGAAAATGATGCAATTACTCAGCTATTGCTCGAGAAAGGTAGTAATGTTATGGTGTGGAACAACTCCAACACTATGTCGCCTTTGTTTATCGCAGCCAAAAAGAAACGGAATAGCATAATAAGGATGCTTCTTGAGAAATTAGGGGTTGATTCCGCGCCTTGGTGTAATGACGACGAGATGTCGTTATGCTCAGTTGTCGAGTCTGTCACTTGGCTCTTGTTTTGGAAGATACAGGCTGACCCGGGAAGCTGGGACAACGAACACCAGTGTCCATCGTCTTCGGTCGTGATATATGCTATGTGCTGTATCTTGTATCCCAGGTCGGGTTGGAGAATCGAAACTGTGGGTGCCGTAGGTGCTGTAAGGCTGTTGGTTAAAATGCTTGATAACACAAATAGTGGGCAAGCTGCTATATTATCCGAGGTCGCTGAACTCATGGAGAGTCAAGATATAGACCTTAGCACTGAGTCGAATGATGATAGAGTCAATTTGTTCAGGCGCTTAATCAGCAAGCCATGGGATACAGAGAGTCAGCCACAGATGTGGTCGATCATGAAGGCCGTCAAATCGGTATTGAGGTCCTGTCACCCTGGGAGGTCAGCAGGTTATTGAATTCATTCTTTTTGCCTTGTCTTAGATTCACAGATAGCTTTTCTTTAATACTATTTCCCCTTAACTTGCCTGTTCCCACCCTAGGTGTCGAAGTCACCGATGCTGTCTGTGTGTCGCTAGAATGTATAAGTAGTAAATCTCTTGCTACTTTAGATTAGGTACTATTAGGGAAAGGAGCAGAGAAGATAAGTTGAAACATGGTTAGAGTCTACTAGCGGGCCCTACTTGATAACAGCCAACTTATATGAGGTATCCAATTCTGCTACTATGCCCGGGATAGCAGACGAAATTTCTCTAAGAGCGTTTACGTGGGATTATATAAATTCACTCTATAACCTCATAAATACATCTTATATCCACACGTACTAATCTCATCTTAATATGATATAATAGATATTTAATTTAAGGTATGACTTTAATGGCAAAATATATATCTTTTATTCTTAATTTAAATGAAGCTATTTTTAACCTTAAGGTTATTAATTTTTACGGCATTTATAAAGTCATGTTAAACCTTATTTAGGCTATTTCATACCTTAATTTTTAGGGTTATAAAAAAGTTATTCGGTAGCTTTTCGGGGAGCTTTAGATTAAGGTTATCGACCTTTATATCAAGGCTTTCGGGAGTATAATTAATATCGACATCAAGGTCGGCGAAAGGGGTATTATATATAACGGCAATAAGAACGACAATAAGGTCGACAACAGGAAGCTTACTTAGGCAACAACAAGAACAAAAGGTATAAAAACTCTTACTGAAACTATATCTTAAATTAGGTATCTACCATGCCATACCAAGATGAGATTAATACGTATGGATATAAGGTATATTTATAAGGTTATAGAGTAAATTTATACGATCCCGTTTACGTGGCCGAGCATGGAGGAGTTTAGCTTTGATTATACCATAAATCGTGCAACATGCGAGATTCTCTTCCTTTCTTAGGAGATAATACGCCCGGACCCAGACGCCATGCTAACCACGGCCCGTTCCAACGCCTTTCTATGCAGACATGTGCCCAGAATCTCCTTTCCCCATGCTATCATCACTATCAAGGTTGCACATACACCCGCTTCAATTTAAACCACTACTCAAACTTAGCGCCTCTCGACCCTCCTGAGCTTCCCCTCATCAGAGCCTCGACGTCAACACCGACCCATTTCATCTCCCTCGGCATAGGGGCCGACACGTTCTGAGGTGGTGACGACCGCTGTTTTATTTGCTTCCTCACACGTAAGCGGTCCACTAGTTCACCCGAGATCATTTCAAAGCTCTGCTTCAGCGCCACACACGTATCCCACCGCTCGCCGTACTTCGCAAGGGTCCGCGTGGTTCTTTCGAGACACCCCAAGCTCCTGTCCAAATTATCTATCCCAGGACCGCCGGGACGCGGCGGCAGAGGGGGCGGCGGTGCCTTGCCAAGTTCGACGAGGGGTGGCGGCGGGGTGACGCCCGCAAGCAGTAGATCTTCAGCGTCGCGGAGGACGGCAATGAACTGGCTCGCCATGAAAAAGACGCGCAGGGCGTCGTGGTACGTATAGAAGGCGGTTTTCATGCCGCTGTGCGAGATCTCGAATATGCGATCGAGGTAGGCGATGGCGTGTTCGAAGATGAGCAGCCGGCCGTAGTCGGTCATGTGGGGAGCCCGGGCCGACGGCGCGATGCAATACACGTAGCTGTATCGTAGCTCGAGGTCGAACAGCTCTCGCATGCCCACTGGCAGGGAAGTAGGAAGCGCCTCGGCCCACTCTCTCATGTCTTGGCACATCTGCCAGATGAAGGAGGACGAATCGGGCAAGGGAGTCGGTTCTGCTTGGAAGAGCGCCTGGTACCAATGTGACTGAGCTCGGCGGAGTTGAAAGAGTAAGAAGGCTGGCTCGGAGCCCGATAGGATTTTACCGGTGATTGAAGCTCGCCGACTAAACGATGATGGTCTCGGCCAAGCAACGTTCGTGGAAGCATCGGTGAAGGAGAAGGCGCGGGCATGAACCATGCTGATCGACCTTTTTCACGAAGTCAGGATCTTCAATGTCACTAGCGAAAGCTCCTTTACATACCTGTCTAGTGAGTATACGCAGTAAAATGTCTTTCGTCTCATATCTAACACCGCTTTATCTGAGAGTTGCTCAGGCGGAGGGTCTTGGTGAAACCCTAGGTCAATCACCGCTCTGGAGGTGAACCCAATCAAGTGCCAACTATCGAAGTGAGTAGGATCGAGCATTGAGTATTGCGTGAGAAGAATCAGAGACTGAATCTGTGTTGTGTAACCCGGCATCAACGCCCTGTCTGCATGCTGCAGGGCCCGAGCGACGAAGCGTATTCCGTTGATATAGTATTCATCGTTCTTTGCTCGACTCTGGGCCGTGGACCCAATGGCGAGTACCATGTATACGAGCCAATATTCAGCGTCTTTGATTACGCGATCCTGGAACGAGTACATCTGTTCAAGGATGGTATAGAGCTGCGTCTCGGGAAACGCGGGAAATAGTGAGTAGATGTTAGTCATGTAATGCTGGACGAGAGATATGGCATCCTGTCTAGGAGGCAGTGTCCAGTCTATAATATCTGGGAGGGGATCATTAGAAGCTGCTGCCAGCACGAGACGTGCAAATGTCATGTTGCCCATTGACGGTTCAAAGTCCCTCGTCGTCGCATTGATTGACCTTTGCCATTTGTTAGCACCATGAGTGAAGCCTCGGGACCAACACTCGAGCAAACTCACAGAAAGCCAAAGTCAGACATCAGTGAATTAACGTCAGACATTTCTCGCTTCCGAGCAGCTTTGCGATATATGGCCGCTTTAATGGTCGCCAGTGAATCCTTCCGATCAGGCTCGGGTGGTGCTGGTGGCACTTCAGATTCATGCTGAGCGACGGACGCCTTCCTTGATCGAGCATACGCTAATCGCTTTTCTAATTTCTCTATGCGAAGTTCAAGTGCAGCGACGTAGCTGCGGAAGCCGTGTGAGTCAAGAGTCAAGGGGATGTGTGAAGGTCTGAGCCTCACCTTCGTTCCTTGCCTCTGGCGAATTGATCGTTAGCGGCCGAACACTCATTCTCGCGGCCAGCCTTTTCGCAGGCCGTGCACGCTGGCAGTTTTCCATCGCACTGGCCGATACTCTCATCAGCGTCAAGTTATCAGGACATTAAGCGGCGATAGAACTACCTTGACTTTAGCAGCTCGACCTATTGATATCTTAGCCGTGACGTTCTCTACGCTAGCTATGTGGACTTTATATAAAACACTGACATCTAGAGCAAGCTGATACTGGCCGTGACACGCGCAACAATGGATTATCCGAAAAGCTTGATCGTGGCATATTGCCCGTCTTGAGATAGGTGAGAGCTCGAGCGCGCGTATCGGCTTCTCGGGCGTGTTCCCTGATTCCCAGGGTCTCGGGCTTTTTTTAAGTATAGGATAGCGCGAGTTCAAGTGGAGAAGATGGTTCCCACTGAAGTGATAAATGTCCAACGTTTTCCTTTATTGATTTAGATGTAAGATGCGGTGTAGGGGGCGTTAGGCTTTTATTTCTTAAAGTGTGCTGAGAAGATATGTGCAGCCCAAGGGAGAAGGTAGGGATAGGCAATAAACTATTAAGAATGATAGTAGCGGTAGTAAGAATAAGATTCTCACGTGGATATGCCGGCTTCAGAGCCTTGGGGTTGACAGTGACGAGTCGAGCAAGGCGGCTTATTATTTTAGTGGCGTTAATAAAAACAGTCAAGAAGTAAAGACTTGTTACTAAGTGCGCAGCGGTCCGAGGATGGATTAGACCGTCATCATAGGGAACAGGATGTGGAATTTCGTAGCGATGGACCACGGAAGTGTGTACCACAAACTGTGGGGGTTGTGCCGGTTTGAGAGCGTTACCTGTTACTATTTCCTCTGGACCCCTTCTGCCTGGGTTAGTCTGTTACATGGGTGACCAGCTCCTCCCAGGAAGCTTGGTAACGGCTTGGGACTTTGTGAGTGGCCCGCGGCGTCTCTTTCTTTCTCCCTCCCTTGGTACCTCATTCATCGAAGAGGAAGAATGACACCTGTTTGATCTTTTGCTATTTCTGTCGTAAAACGCGCTCTATTTCGGCGGAGGGTAGGATCATAGTTGATGACGGGAGCTGACTATGCTTCCCTATGCTTCCCTATGGTCCGCGAATGTACGCTTTTACGCCGTAAACTAGGTGAGCCGGTAGCAGTGGGAGCTCCTCCTTGTGTCAGGGGGAGCAACTTCAATCTAGCCTGTCCCTCAATGAATGCAGCATTAGGGCTGCCCTGCAGAAAACTGACGAATAGTGAGATCATTCCCGCTCCTTTTCGTGCCCTTGCGCCTCATTCAGGGTTAGTGTCAGAACTCACCAGGCCTACCCATGCCACCCTCCCGCGTTGACGAGATATCATCGTAAGGCTGGGCTGTTTTCCAGATCCAGTTGGTGGCACAGACCTCATTAATTTCCATGTATATAGTTGGTTGGTAGAGCCGCGTGCGCCCGACAAGTTCCCGCACGAATATGTATTGAAGTTGCCTTGCGAGGCAATGTGACAGCCTACATACATATAACGCGACAATGATTCAGACGTTCTCTTGGATTCTGCGGCCATGCATAGATGGGGTCATAGCCGTAGTCGTAAGTCCCAGAGTGAGGACATACTAGCCTACATGTATGCAGGTATGTAGGAAGAGAGGTACATAACCGTCAGCAAGTTGGTGGATCCCTCAAAACCGATGCAACAGTTCCAGAAGACTTGATTAGGAAATGTTCCCAATAAGTACAAGAGGAATTTCCAAGAATAGCAACGGAATATTGCAGTTGAACTAGGAAAGAAATCCTGGAGCACTTTTGCCGCACGCGACTATGTAATAAGTCTTGTTGAAGCGAGCGAACCTCGCAGGAAGTGAGTCGATATGTAAAACGAAACGCATAACCTTGGGACTGTACGAAACGAAACTGCAGATGCCAACCGCGTGGGTACATGAAGGTAACTCAGCCTGAGGGCGAAGCCGGCCAATGGATCGAGAAGTGAAACGTGCTGATTTTTCTTTTCTCCTCTAAAAAGTCTTGGGTTACAAATGCATTTGGATATTCTTTGCTACGAAAACGCATCTGCAACTATGTTGTTGTTCATGGGATACATGTACATTGACTGTGTACCACTTCAGTCCGAGTCAAACAAGCAAACGGGAAGAATTACATGTACGGCCGATCGGTGCTCCAAGTACGCATAGTCCGTGCCCTATGTATGGGCCGTTTCCTCTTACGTCGTTAATAGTACGCTAGTTCCCAGAGCTAAGCTGATCGCCTAGTGCTCAGCAAGTAGCTTGTATCTGCGAGTACATATTTATAAGCATAGGCCCCCAGACTAACGTCAGTAATCGCAGTTAGATAGGTACATCTTATACCCGCACACGCATACGCACTTCGTACGGGAAGGTACGTAAGAATGTGTTCTCAGACGGAGAATGGATATTACAACCTTGGCGGCGACGACTCTCCCTTCTTCAGTCGCATCTACGAGACTTTCTTCGCCGACGTCCCCAACCTCCGAGATCATGATCAAGTAAAGTTCATTCATCAGCAGCAGCAGCAACAACAACAGTATAATCGGCTGGCCTTACTCGCACACCCCGCTCTCATCCCCGACGCCGCGAGCCCTCGGAGCTGCGTGCTACCAACAACTGATCCTCCCCGCCTGCCTGGGGGCCAGATCAAAAAGCAAAAACGAAAGCTCCTGTCCCACGACCAGAGGGACCAGAAACGACAGGAAACCATACCAGAATCCCCCATGGACGCCTCTAATGTTTTCCGTCAAGTCCAAGGTTTTGGCGCCTATATCCCAAGACCGCCACAGGGATTACCGCAGAAGAAGCCTGTGAAGGTCGAGGATCAGGGTGACGGCGAAGCCTCGCACCGCATTGCGCACACGCTCACGGCTTGCTGCCGATGTCGCCAGGTGAGTACCTGTTTCGCATCCTCCAATACAAGGAGATTTGCACACAGCGCACCATCTACTAGACCCCCTCTCTTTTATAGACGGCTAGATGTTGACTTGGTTCTTTTTCTTAGAGGAAAACACGCTGCGATCCCACGCTGCCTCGCTGCCTGCCGTGTGAGCGATCAGGCTCCACTTGCGAGTATTTCGACACAACAAAGGGCAAGAGGATAAGCCGCTACTATGTTGTCAAACTTCAAGAAAAAGTTCGGGCGCTCGAGGCCGAGCTAGGCCAGTACACCGATGACGATGATTTCCCCAAGAACCACGAAGATTTCATTCGGCCCGGCGGTCTAGTCCGTTTGAATGAAACCGATGAGACCCCGCGATACCTCGGTCCCTCCAGCGGCATTGCCATGACGCGAATACTTATGGAAGAGGCTAAACGTTACACGGACTCCAAGCGCATAGCAGAGCTCATACCTGATGTACGCGAGAGACGACAAACTGCCGCGCCCGGCTCAAATTTCCCCGGGACGCGCTCCCAATCCTTCACAATGCCGCCACATTCATCGGGGAGAAAGAAGAGTTACCCTATCATTAGTGGTGTCGCAGCGCAGAATCTTCCCAGTAGAGGCATTGCCGATAGGCTACTAGAGGTTTTCTACCAACGTGGTGGGTTAATCTTGCTGGCGCCTCCTTGGCTAGCAAAAGAATGTCTAGGCTAACTGCTCATCCATAGCCCAAGTATTCACGCCAACTTTCCACGAGAAAGTATTGGAAACGACGCTTGAGGATGTTTATGCCGGGAGTACAGACCCGTACAAAAACTTCGTCGCGCGAATGGTCATGGCAACCAGTATGCAGAAACTCGACGCAACGTACGCTGGACTGGCAGATAGCTACTATCTGGCTGCTATGAAGTACTTCGAAGATGTCGTCCGACCGAAGGATCTTAAGACCCTTCAATGTCTCGTGTTAATAGGTCAATATTCACTGTTGACGCCCACGCGGACCGCCGTGTATTACATCGTCGGCTTGGCGACTAGGATCTGCCAGCAGCTTGGGTTTGCTGATGAGAAAACCATTTCCATAGGTGTTAACGACTCATTAACACTAGATATGAGGCGGCGATTGAGTTGGATCGTCAACACTATGGAGCTGGGCCTCGCTTATATTATGGGACGTCCAAACGGGTTTGCCAAAAGTAACGACATCAACGATGTTAGGTTTTTCGAAACAGTCAGCGACACGAATATCAGTGAAGCTGGGATCATACCTGGGCCTCCGGACGAGAGGAAACTGGTTTCTATACACTTCTGTAAGATGCGACAGCATCAAGCCGAGATCCGTCGGGTTTTGTATGAAAAGAAGCATCCTGAACCTAAGGACGACCGTCATCCATGGTTTGCGGAGATGGAGGCTAAAATGGATCGATGGTTAAAGGATTGCCCTGAAAACCCCCCATGGTGTAAGCCGTGGTATGTGTCTAATACCAACTCTTATTCAGCCAAAAATAGTTTCACTGATGCAATTACAGGTTCACAGGACGATTTCACACTATGATGGTGGCACTTCATCGACCGTCGCCTCAGGTGCCAAAGCCATCCATCCAATCAGCTACGAAGTGTTTTGAGTCGGCTGCTTTCGTCATCAATATCTCAAGCAAACAGATGATGGCTTCGGCCGTTGATATTACCTGGGTATTCATACTAACCCTTTACATGTCGCTCAATAGCCTCCTGTGGTCTGTCACTTATGCTGAAATTCGGGCGCTGCACCCACGGGATGAAGTTCAAGAGCTAGTCAACATCTCGCTAGATATAATCGACCAATGTGTCGAGAGATGGCCCGACACTGCCGCAGCATCTCAGCTATACTCGACTTTTACGAAGGCATGCCTTCAAAGTTACGATTCAAATGAAACTATACTATCAAGCTCGAGTTCCTTCAACACGCCACCGTCTCAAACAGATACAAACTCACCTTCCGCATCTGAGATATCGAGCAACACGACTCTATCTGCAGGCGGTGCTCCCTTCAACCCACCACAGTTTGGTTACGTCTTCGGCTCCGGCCCAGAAGAGATGAACAGTTATAAGGTGGAGAACTACCCTCCACAGCCCACATTTAGATCCAATTCTATCTTCCTTAACCCGGCCTCCAGTGATCACACTGGACGTCGCTTTAGCTATTTCCCTCCTGATTTTACCCAAGCTGGAGACTTGGCACTCATGGAAGAGAGTAGTCCTCCAGATACTGACACAACAGTGTCGCCGCCATTCTTATCTCCTACCCAGCACCTACCAACGCCTCCCGAGTCAATGCCTGCCGGCAGCGCCGCGACTCCTGGCATGGGAACTCCGCTTCTTGCTACACCTATGCTCTCAACCGCAAGTTTAGCCCAGACTCCCTCTGATGCGGGAACACCTAACTCGGTACCTCCACAACAGCAACAGCAGCGCGCAGCGCCGCCAGCCTTTACTATCCCTCCCATACCTCAACATCAATCACAGGGACAGCGGCCTCTACCTCAGGGAACCACAGTCACAGATTGGTTTAACCCACCACCACCGTTCATCTCACCTTATTCCTTCGGCAGTGGCGTAAGCAGTAACTTCTGGGGTGATACGTCTAATGTGAACGGCCTTGCTGATGTTGGCATGGGCAATATGACATATTCTAACGGGCTTCCTCCAGACCGGCAAGGGAGCTTAAGCCAGGAACAGCAAATCGAACTCATGGACGTACTAGAAAACGAGGGGATGACAGATATCGACACGTATTTGAACATGGGTATGACGTATCCGAATCTCATGGGCAACGTAGATCAAGGCTTAAACTGGGGCGGACGTTCATAGATCGAGTGGTGACTATCTTTCTGGGAGGCATCTTGCATTATCTACCTGTCGCTTTATAAAAGGGTTAAGGGGTTATCTCAAAGCTTTTCTATCATCGCTTGGAAAGGTATATATGGGAATTCTTGATGGTAGATACCAATTTTTTTCTCGGCGTTTAGATATAATCGGACGAACGATTAAATGTATGAATGAATAAATCTTTATTTCTCATATGGCCCTGTTTGCTGTGCCTCTTGATTAAGTTGTGAGATCGAGTCCTGAGTAAACTTTAGCCTTTGTTTGCAAAGTCGTTCGACGTATAGAACTATAAACCTCAACTCTCGACGCACTATGGAGCAGACGAGGAGCAGACTTTAACCAACCTCGCCACCGCTACAGGGAACGAATAGCACCGACCCGCTAACCAGGTCGTGGAGATAGCGGGCGGAGAAATTATGAGTGGTGGAATTACAGCGTGGGGAATATTTCTCCGGTGATGCCCCAGCATTAGAGTCTGGGGTAGCTGCTATGGATACCTATCTTCAACGGCGACCGCCTGACCCAAATCTTTGGTGAGTCCGGCCTATAGCGAGTAAATCCTTTTATACTAGGCTAATCTGCAATTGGTGGATACAGCATGCGTCCCAGCCGTTTGGGTGAGGATACTGAGCTGAGCTAGTCACAAGCTATCGCATCAAGCATTCAAGCGAGGAAAAGTGAGCGGGGGTGGATATGCAGGCGAGAGGCGTCCCTGGCTTATGGAGGTGGGCTTGAACGAAGTTAACCTAGCTGCTCTCAACTAGTCGAGTTATAATGATTAGATATTTATATGGAAGAGGTTGCCTCGCCGTCTTGATTCCATCTTCTCTCATGTCTGGCCACACTTCCCCCTTGTTGGACTTTGGGAACCAGCTGCTCCCGCCCGAGGGCGCCTCAAAGGCAGAAGAGAGGTAGACGTCCCAAAGTAGGAATCACTACTGAGCACCGTAAACAAGATGCCGACTTCAAAACGACTCTATAATTGGTAAGATATCTCCTGTGGGATAATAATCAATGAAGAACATGAGACTAAGATTAGACAGGTACATTGCCCTTGTGGCAGCCATGTGTATGGTGCTGTACGGCTACGATGCCTCGGTCTTCAACGCCGCTCAGGGTTCAGACAACTGGCTCGAGTGGTTCGACCTCGATACCGTGAGCATACCCGCCCCCAGCCGACTCCCCTATGACATTGGCAGCTAACATACCGGATGTGAAGAAACGGGATGCGAATCTGATCGGGTTAGTGAATACAGCATATACTATCGGCGCAATCGTCGCTGGCTGGTTCTTGGGCGGTCCAACTGTAAGTGCCTATAGTACTTACCTGGGTACGATGTGTATACCTCGTCGCTAACAATCTCCTAGGCGGATTATTTCGGCCGAAGAGTCGGCATGGGCATAGGGTGCATACTTACCATTGCCGCCACCTTTATGCAAGCCTTCGCGCCATGGCACAACCTCGGCTGCTTCATCGGCGGCCGCGTCCTCATTGGTATTGGCCAAGGCATGGCTCTAAGTATGTGAAAACTCGCCGCCTCCTCTTCACCGCATTAGTACTACCTCCGACTAACAGCTTATAAGCTGCCGGTCCCATCTACATCGGCGAAGTCTCCCCTCCTGAGATCCGCGGACAGATCATGACCTTCTGGCAAATGTTCTACAGCGTGGGCTCCTTCATTGCGTACTGGATCGCCTACGCCTGCAACGCGAACAAGGAGAAGCTCGGGGACTGGGACTGGCGCATGGTCGTCATTTTCCAGATTCTTGTGCCCTTAATAATCATCATCCTGTTGCCCTTCCAGCCTGAGTCCCCCAGATGGTGGATCAAGCGCCACAATAACGTCGAAGAGGCCAAAAAGACCCTCCGCAAGATCCGCGAAACGGAAGAGGAAGTCGAGTACGAGGTCCTGACCATCCGGGAGGCTATTGAATTTGAGAATGAGGCTGTAAGCGGCTCATACCTGGCTCTGCTCAAGGACCCTTCCGTACGTAAGCGGCTTTACCTCGCTTTCGTCCTGAATGTCGGACAGCAGCTTTCCGGCCAGGGCACGCTAAACTCATACTCAAGCGCTATCTATAAGACGATTTGGCCGTCGTCGCAAACTATTAACCTGATCAATGCTCTGAACGCGACGTGTGGAATCCTATTCACTCTTAATGCCGTGTGGACTGCCGATCGGTTTGGCCGGCGATGGCTGTTTATCGTCGGAGCTATCGGAATGGGAATCTGCATGCTGATTGTACCTGTTGTCGGCATGACCACGCCCGACGTGGTCGGAACTAAGGGCACAGCGACAAAGACGCAACCCGTCGGCATAGCGATAGTCTTCCTTCTATTCCTCTTCATTTTCTTCTATAAGCCGTCCTGGGGAGCGACAACTTGGATATGGACTTCGGAAGTATTCAGCATGAACGTGCGAGCTCAGGCCGTCGGCATGTGCTCGCAGATGCAAAACGTTGCCAATACCATCTTCCAACAATTCTTCCCCATCTTCCTCGCCAAGCAAGGCCTGAAGTGTCTATTCTTTTTCATGGCAACCAACTTTGTCTTGGCTGTATTTGTGTATTTCTGCATTCCTGAGACTATGAAGGTCCCTCTTGAGGAAATCGACGCGCTCTTCGGCGGTCAAAACCACGTTGAGAAGGGAGGGCAAATGCTTAATGTCGCGGACGCAGACCATGCGAATGCCGGAAAGAATAGTGTCGAGGTGCAACAGCACGAGACTACAAGGGACATAGATGTCTAATAGATGTTTAAGCGATATAAGTTAACATAGTTGAAGAGGAATATAAGAGTTTCTATATCTACCTACCTACCTAGGTAGGTAGCTTTCGAAATGCAAGAAGAGCTAATACTGCATAGCGGAACATGGCCTCCGTAATTTCCAAAGGTCAGATAGATAGTTGTGATGTAGCTTGTCTTAACTACCTCCCTGAAAAGGTGAAGGGATCCAATGATAACTTGCGCTAGCAATGCCATGTCGGGTGCGGGTGTGGGGTAGATAGTTGCATCGCAGCGAGTTCCAGAGATAGGCTAATTGGAACTTCAACCTCAAAGCCTTCGAAGTCCTCAAGGTTCGCGCAATCACGTGTTTAATATCTCCTCTTCGTGCTCTACGGCAATCTCACCAGGAGCAGCACTCAGTTCTTCAGCATTATCCTGGCGCAATGGATAAACAAAACGACGACTTCGTCTTCGTCACATACGAAGATGCCGGCTTGGCTCAATCGAAGCCAGATTATCTTGACGGGATTAGCGACTTCATAGACAGCATTGCAGATGATCTATGGCCTATCAACAAGAAGATCCATGATAACCCTGAGCTTGGTTACGAAGAGTACATTGCGCACGAGACTTTGACGAAATTCATGGCAAGTAGGCAGGGGTGGAAAGTGACGCCGTCCGCATACGGATTGGCTACTGCTTGGGTTGCTGTTTTTGATAGCGGGAGGAAAGGCCCAGTTGTGTCCTTTAACGTGGAAATGGGTATGTCATGCCAAGATCCGCGAGGAACTGTGATCTGACTGAAGTATGTAGATGCGTTGGATGGCATTGGACATGCCTGTGGCCACAACCTTATTGCTACTGCATCCGTGGCTGGTGGGTTGGCGACAGCTGAGATAATGAAAAAGGACGGATTAAGAGGGAAAGTCGTCATGTTCGGGACTCCGGCGGAGGAAGGTAAGGACTTGGATAATTGATACCATTTCCTCAATTTGGCTTCTTGTGTTAAGTATTGCTTTATGTGGTAGACGCGCGCTGACGTCTCATAGGTGGTGGCGGCAAAATCAAACTCCTGAAAGCTGGAGCCTACCGGGATCATAACGTCGATATCAACTTGATATCCCATCCCGGCATTACGAAAGATACTGCTCTGATGCGGACGTCCGCATATACTGCGTTCAAAGTTGAATATTTCGGACGCGAAGCCCGTAAGTGACTCTCGGTGCTTCTCACACTTGTGAAATAGAATACTCATCTCAAGTATTACAGACGCTGCAGCGAGTCCCTGGCTGGGTATCAACGCACTTGACGCGTTGGTCACAGCATATAATTCCTTATCCGTCCTTCGCCAACAAACCATGCCGGGCGACGTCATCCAGGGCAATATTACAGATGGTGGAGTTCGGCCGAATGTAATCCACGCATATACGGCCGGCAACTTCGTGACCCGTGCAAACACTCAAGGGAGGGTGAAGGAACTGAAGAAAAAGGTCGACGCGTGTTTTGAAGCGGGCGCGACTGCAACAGGCGCAACGCTCAAGATGACTCCGGTACAGTCTTATGCTGACCACGTTCCTAATCGAGTGCTAGGCGCCTCTTATCGGAAATATTTCAATGCGCTTTCACCCCCACAACCGATTCCGGGAAATGACGATTTGGGTGAGATCGAAGGCCGGACAATGGCCAGCACGGATCAAGGCGATATCAGTTACGCCATGCCTAGCTTGAGTGCAGGGTTTGCAATCCAACCAGGACCAGGAGGGAACGGTCCTCACAACCCTGAATTTGCGAAGGCAGCCGGAACCAGAGATGCATTTGAAAGGTGTTTGCGAGTAGGGAAGGCTCTCGCGGGCACGGCTGTGGATGTGTTGACGCAGGATGGCCTCCTAGCAGAAGTGAAGAAGGAATGGCAAAGAGAGATTAAGGGGAACTGACACCCTAGAGTAGGTACATAAGGTAGTGTTACTATAATAAGATCTTGGCTTGCATATATGTACGTGTATCGTGCGTTAGGTGCATATGC
The DNA here is from genome assembly GCA_022578955.1 of Hypoxylon sp. FL1857. Lineage (NCBI taxonomy): Eukaryota > Fungi > Ascomycota > Sordariomycetes > Xylariales > Hypoxylaceae > Hypoxylon > Hypoxylon sp. FL1857. Next base: position 163,115 of record MU400364.1, on the reverse strand, counting down.
GATTCTGAATGAGTTGCTGGAAGGTGGCTGGGTACCTACCATAAGGACTCGTCTCCAGACAGTCCCTCATTGGTTACTTGCACTGGCAATGGTAGCTACCTCCTTGCTCTCCCTCTTACTTCTGATGCCTCATGAGAGATGGTAACTGCGTGCGGGTCGAGTGTGGCTAGTAAGAAATTTTTGAGAGGAAAAAAGAAGGAGCACAGCGATGAGAAACCAGCTAAGCCATGAACGATGACTAGTGCAATTGCAATGTTGACATTCAAGGGAAAGAACACCTAGGTACCCAAGGGTAAGCACGTCCGGAAGAGAGAGAGAAAAGGGCTATCACGTGCCGATAGAGGGGACATACCACACCTTAGTGTAGAGATAAGAGAATAAACCGCCACACCGAGTCGCCGACGCAATTGAGGTTTTCTGGACGGGCTTCTAGCAACATAACTTCTAAGCAAATAGCAGCCCTTGCCGATTTCGCGCGTCGCTACCGTATATGCTCGCTGTGATTCGCTCCCCCGTCAATTCTTTTCCTGCAATTGCTGCAGCTCGGGGACTCAACCATACCACCTACCACCTACTACTTTACCGTTATAAGTATCCTGCTGCCAATGCGCAATGGCTAAGAAGAGCAAGAAGCCCGTAGCGGGCGAATCTCCTACCTTGGAGCCACAGACTGCCGCAGACTCCTCGACAGCGCCCTCGACAACGTCAAATAAAAAGAAGCCCACTTCTCCCGCACCCCAATCATCTTCGTCTTCGTCTGCCCTGGTTATTTGCCGGAATAAGTACGTCGCACCTCAAGTCTACAACCGCGATTAGAACTGACTTACAGCTCATTATCATAGGCATTGGCGCTATATATCTTCCTTCCATGGCCCCTGGCTCCAATTGCCCCTCGAAGTCCTCGAGACACTTGCCAATGCCAACTATTACATGCCCTTACCGCGCCCCGTCGACCCGGCAGTGTTCTACGATCTGGTGAAGATACGAAGACTGGTGGACACAGCTACGGATCTGGCTGTACGAGCGGCGAATGGCGTCGCCTCTTCGGCCTTGTCCAATTCGCTAGCAGGCGGAGCAGCGCATCATATGCAAGCATTGGGACTTGGATTCGGGAATAATGCTGGCGCAAAGCTTAGTCCAGAACGAAGATTTCGAATGCGAGAGCAGGCCACCCAGAAACTGTCGCGCGCATACCATCTTGACGAGATAGCCTCGAGCGTCGCTACAATGCAGTCTACCTCGACCCTGGAGAACGTTGCGGGGCTTGTCTTACAGAGATCGCCCAACGACCCCGATGCGAATTACGTTCATTTCTTCCATGAGAAGATCCCGTCTAGGCAACTGGCCGAATGTACAGACTTCCGTGCATTGGATCTTATAATTGGACAACGACCTTCAGATTGCGAGCCCCTAAGGACTCGCGCAATCGTTCGAATGTTTAAGGAAGATTTTGAGGGTGCCGTCCAGGATCTCACCTCTGCTCTTGGCGTGTACCGTCTTCAACAGCCACGGCATAACAAGCCTGCAGTCGATGAGACGATGCAACTAGAACAGAAAACCCGACGGCGGAGAGACCAAACCCCTCTCGAAGAGGGGGATCAGCCGAGCAGTATAGAAGTACAGCTTCTGTTTCAACGGGCCGGCTGCTACCTTACTCTAGCTTGTGACCACGTTCCACTTGCGCTCCCCGATTCGCCGGTTGAGCAAAATGGGAATTCGCAGAACGGTAGGAATAGCCCCAAAAACGGCACCTTTAATGGTGACTCGGCGCCACAAGGGGTCGAGGGAGACTCGGAGGACAAAGGGCCAACCAAAAGGCAGCTCGAGATGCGCAAGATAGTAAGAGTGTATGCGAAGCGAGCCTTACGAGATTACATGGAGTATTTCAAGCACTTTCACTACTCGCCGGACCTACCTATCGAAGTATCAGATGACTTTAGCCGTCAAGTAAACCAGGCGACCCATCGTAGCAAGAGGTATTACGGCCAGTCTCGTCATGCATCCCAAGACCCGGGTAGTCCTACGGGAACCTCGGTTGGCCACAAGGTGTACGAACTAGCGTCGCTCTTCTCTGCAACGCCCCCGGCCGATCTACCTCCTTATCCTTCAACTGAGCTTGTGACGCCAGGGTCCGCCGCGGCGGAGTCGATTCAGACAACCACCGAAGTTGTCACTTACCATCCGTTACTGACTGACGCGTTGCATTCGCTGTTGTTATGCCACACGCTCATCCAGACGTCGGCCAAGGAGTTACAGCGCCATGCGCATATGGTTGCTCGACTGGCCCGTCTTGCCGATGGCTATCCGGTCTTCCAGGCTAGTAGGTCCCCTGCTCGAGCAGATTGGATCGAGGTTCTCCGTCGAGCTGAGAACTGGATCGAACTATCGTCGAGCTGGGAGGCGCTCTGTGCCCCCGCCCCGCTGCCTACTCCCATGTCAGCGAGCGGAGTATCTGCAGCTACCGCTAGTGTCAACGCACTGTCCATCACCGGGGGCACGAGTCCTGTCGAGACGGAGGAGCAACGAAAAGAACGCATGCGACAGCAAGCCATCATCGAGGCACTGGAGGATGAGCGTGTCAATGACGAAGCAAGCTTCAAGGCCGCGATCCTTGCCCGCCAACGACGGGCAGAGGCGGACCATGCCAGCTCTTCTAACGGCGGCGTTCCGAGTCCAAACGCCGGCCCAAAACGCTGGGCCGTAGATGATGGTAGGGAGTACCCCATCCTGACTGAGCGTGCGGAGGCCGTCGCAAGGTGGATACGTGAGGCTCCTACGAGTTCCGGCACCGGAAGCAGTAAGCGCAAGAAGAAGCCGAGGGCTCCGAAGACAGCCGCCGGGCTTGACAAGGAAGAGGCAGCGGAAGCCGCCTAAGTTCCCTAGCATGGAGGCTAGCGATTTGTGGCACCTGTCATTCGATGCCAAAGAAGCGACTTGCAGAACACGGCTGTCAGTGTATTAGAATATTGCATACTTTGTAGTATATATTCAGAAAGCGAAGCTTCAATATGCCTTTGTCGTCGCTTGAAAGAGATCGTGGCCTGTGTTTTGAGTGACAGGAAATGTACATCCGCTGTGCTAGACTTCTCCGCTGTAAGCTCCGTACTTAGGAGTGTTGTATGGAATTCTGTATCAGGGCTTTCTATAAATCGCATAAAGAACCAGTACGGTAATGTTTACTTGTTAGTTTTCCCCATGACTCGTTGAATTACTTAGGCAGGGTCTATAGAAACAAGCGCATTGGCGTGCTTGGCCCTAGTCCTACCGAAGGTCGCGAACGCCAGCCATCGGCGATGGTGACGTCATTGAGGCTCGTGCATTCGAGAAATGTCCCCAAGAAGCTAGATGTCTCCATTGTTTCCCTTCCGTTCCAAACCAACACATCAATTTAACTAGGGGCTAATGCTATAGCGTCGCCTGTTGCTCGCACGCCTCTAGAATCTCGCTATCTGTCATTATCAGATGTTGAATCCCATTCCACCGGATTTCAGTTCCGTCGGTAGCTCCCGGTACGGGTTTGTTGTAAAATCCCATAGCTCTTGCTGCGTTTACGTAAATATCGCCAACCCGGAGCATCTGGTCCACGCCCCGCTTGCTGCATTAGGCACGTAACTGGATATGTGCTCTCACTAAGTTCCCCTGCGGGGGCAACCCGGCTGTCCTTAAATCCTACCTTCAAACCGCCAACAGTCCCGAGGACTGTGCACTTTTCCTATACTTCTCATATACTCATCTTCATGACAGGTTGTTCGTATAAATCCCACCATGGCTTCAGCCGACGGCCATGCTTACTTCTTCAAGCTTCCTCTGGAGCTCCAGTGGTGGATACTTCGATATCTCGGTCCTCGTGACCAGGCCTCCTTTTTGCAGATATGCCGCGGAGCACGGGAAGCCGTAGAACCGCTCCTTTACAACAGAGTATACACCAAAGTTGGCACTTATAATGACACTGCCGGGCTAGTCGACCTTCTGCGCAGGAGGCCTCACGTCGCGGGCTTTGTGCACACTTTCGTTTTAGACGAGTTTCATCCAGTCGCCTATCGGCAGCTGATGGCCATCGAGTTCCCAAATCTCGAGAGCATCATCATGCAGCATGACGGAGAACCTCTAAGAATTAGCGATGAGAAGAGACACTCTCTTAACCAGTTCGTTAAAGAACAGCCCAACTTAACGAACCGTAAGTATCTTCATCGTGCAACAGGATAGAGCAGCTGCTTAAACAGCACAGTGACCTTTTCGATTGGGCGAGAGGACTACTCTGCTGTCAAACTCCATGAGGATGACGCCATCCTCTTCCGCCATAAGAAGCTTCGGCGTATACGCATGTCCTTCATTGACTTCTCTGCATTTAGCCACTTGGATGTGGACTATTTCCAGCATCCTGACTTAAGGATTCTCTTCATCGAGTTATGCTGGTACACTCGTGAGGCGTTGAGGCGACTTATGTCCTCGATGAGTGCACTGCAAAATCTCCAAATCAGCCACAATGGCCAACTACCATTTTCGGAGAAGCTGTATCCCGGCGTAATGACCCCAGCCCAGGAGAGCTTGCGAATATTAGACCTTACGTGGCGATGGAAGGTTCCGCTCGACGATCAAGGGATGGATTTCACTCGATTTCCAAACCTCCATTTCCTGCGGGTACCTCCGGTCTTCCTCCTTGGGAGCGCCTATATGGATGATATGGCACTACCAGAACTCATCCGAACCAGATTTCCTCCGAACCTCAAGATGCTCCTCCTAGAGAACATCGTTCCTCGTTCCATCAGAGTCATGAACGAGCGGGGTGTAGTGTTCCCCGGCTATCCGCCGCCAGGTTATACTCTCGAATTAACCCTTATGCCGCGAGACTACCAGCTCATCCGATTCTTGATAACCGAAAAGCAAAATGTCTTGCCGCGGCTCAAGTATGTCCTCATGTACTACATGGAGTTTATGCAGGACCCATCAGACCGGTATCCGTTTGTGAAGGAGAACGGTGCCACGCTGGGGCCCTTGCTTTCTACCGACCACGTAAACCCCCTATTAGACTGGCTAGACGAGCTTTGAATTCTGGAGGTCGGCCTGGCTCAAGTTTGTTATTAGGTTAACCAAAGTCCTAGACTAAAGGGGTCTTTTATTGAGATTAATCATTTATTATATGTAGAATTATGGGACAACCTGTACGTAGCGCTTCTCTAGATTCTGTCTTCTTATGATCAGTTCTTGTAGGCAGAAATCATGTACTTAATTTAGATTCATGTCAAGCCAATAATAGTCCGGTCGAGTACTTGAGATAATTTAGTCACTGGCCTTAGGTACCTACCTACCTATATACTAGTTCGGACAATCGGTCGCTCGAAATGCCGCCTGCATTGCTACAGATGTAGTGCTGCACGTAGCCATCGTCATACACACCAGTCTCCATTGGTCAGCCTACTCGGGCACTTAGTTCCCGGACGGGGCCGACGACTGCCGCGTGCATGAACTCCTTTGAACTGCTGGCAGGTCCTAGCTGACGGAAGGATCCGCGGACTTAAACATTAAACATCATGCTGCATCACCTCACCGGACATCCGGGTTGGTATGGTGGGCATCCATCCCACCCTCCCCTCTTCCACCACCGCCAGCATTTAAACGCCTATACTTAATTAGAGTTGCCCCCCACGGGACTTGCCTAGCTTCATGTTCAACATATCCGCACTGCATACCCACACAACTACCGGCTTAGCATCTGCAGCTCTTCATCGTGTGCATATCCCTCACAACCCAAATCAAACTTACCAACTTATCTCTCCCACTACCCGCCAGCTAAACCAGACAAACCATGGCCCCCGTCACAGAAGTCGCCATCCTGCCCATCAAGCCCGACGCCGACGCCGCCACGGTGTCCTCCATCCTCGACACCAACATCGCGACGCTGCTCGCGCAGCCGGGCTGCCTGCGCGTGCGCTCGTCCCGCGTGCACGAGGAGCCGCACAAGCTGCGCCTGTTCGCGGACTGGGAGTCGCTGGAGCTGCACCGCGCCTTCGGCGCCAAGCCCGACCAGACCGGGCCGTTCCTGCAGCGCATGGGCACCATCATCGACGCCGCGGCCGCGGGCCCCGGCCCCCGCAAGCCGCCGTACCACGTCGAGTTCGCGCCGTTCCCGCCCGTGGCGCTGAACGGGACCGCGGTCACGGGCGGCGCGACCGCGAGTAAGGGCCCCGTGACGGAGATCCTGACGATGTACTTCCCGAGCGACGTTAGCGAGGGGATGCGGGACGCGACGGCGCAGACGACGCGGGAGTTCGTGCGCAAGCTGGGGGCTTTCGCGGACGGGTTCACGGGCGAGACGGCGGTGGGGTGGAGCGTGGAGACGGATGTGGATTACAAGGGGGAGCCTCACCGCGCGCTGGTCACGGTCATCGGGTGGACGAGCGTCGACGAGCACATGAAGGTGCGCGAGCACCCGGAGTTCGCCAAGATCATCCCGATGATCCGGGGCCTCGAGGGGGTTAAGGGTATGGAGATGGTCCACGTGACTAACACTACGATTGAGCGAAGCTAAGCAAGCTGTGAGCGTTTTCGTTTGCTCCGGGAAGGGGGGGTGGGTTGGTTGAATGGGGGATTCTGTAGATGCTTCCGAGCAGGCATTGGAAGGCTGGAGGGATGGTTGAGCTGCAACGGATAGACTACTCCGCTCGCTGATTAGATTAACAAGTTACGAATTATGCCTAAATACGGACGTTAAGGCGAGGCAGACGCTGCTGGCTTGGCGTCTGATACCGCTTGTCTGAATGATGGATGAAACAAGAAGAGAAGTTTCTGATGAGCCAGTTTTAGAACATTAGATAGGTGCCTAACCTACTCTCTTTTCGCTGAGAAACATAGGTACTATCCTATTCCTTGACATGTAAGATTAAGAAGCGACTATTAAAGGCTAGAGGTATAGGAAGGTTAATATGTACGATATTCCATGTATAGTACTCTAGCTATATATCTATCATAGCCACATACAGGAGGGTATTTGTCTACTTCCAGAAATGCCCTAAAGAATGCCAACCAGAACTTCCTCCGAACCACTACCTCTAGGTGAAGAAGACCGACGAGGGTATATATATAATAGGTATGTAGATCCAAAACGCCGATAAATGCTCCGTCCTCTCATATGACCTTAACTACGTCTTCTGGATCGGTATTGTCCTGTTCCTCATCATCTACTTCGTCTTCCTCCATGCTGGCTCTCCGTAATCGCTCTCGTATAACCGGGTCCTGTTCTAATTCCTGCCAGACCTCTAAGCCCCACTCTTCTAAGCTATCGTCCACACTCCTTGGCTTCCACGGCGGCCATTTCCATACACCTGCGATGACTAAGTTACGCTTGACCGCTTTGTAGACAAGCTCGATCGAGATGAGCACAAGTACCACGATGATAAGTGTTAGCCACCAGAGGGGATCTTTGCCGAATGTATATGAAAATGCACCCCTGGCTGGATATGGGCTCTGTTGTGTCGGGTAGACGCCGTCGAGAAAACCCTGCCAGGCCCACCATCCTAACATTGTGATACCGAAGGCCCCCATAACAATCGCCGTCTTGTGATGCGTCTCAATGATACTACACGTCGCATAAGCAGGATGACGGATCACGCAGGCTCGAACAACTTACAAAATCTTCCAGTTGATCCATATCACCCCAATTGTGAACACCAAGTCACCTAAAGCAAAGAGCGCGTCATCGCGAGGCAGCCCGAACACACCGTAGGCGGCCCACACTCCAAGCCACACTAGCACTCCTTCTGTAGCAGCACCAGCCATCCAGCGGACGAACCTTGGTATGTTTAGCTCCCTGTTCCTCTGTCCGTGTACGTATAGCTCGGGCACTGCGAGTAGTGTTTCTGCACTGAGATCCTGCTCCCAAATACCTAGACATATAACACACAAACTCGTAAATAGCGTGTTAAACACGGTCAAACTCCAATTCTCATACAGACTGGTCCCTGTATATCCGTTATAGCGTTGGTACATAGCGGTAGGCATATAGAAGTACATCTCCTTCCAAAAAGTCGTGAGGATGAACTTCGCGGTCCTGACGTAGTTCCATCGACCGTGAACGAGAAGCAAGCGCTGCAGGAAGCGGAATTGCGCTATGGCATAATCGGCTACACGGGCAGCTTGGAGTCCCTCTTTGCCCGAAATCCCAACACCAACATGGGAAGCTGAGATCATTGCCAGATCGTTTGCACCGTCCCCAATAGCGAGGGTTAGGGCATTCGGCACCTGTTGTCGGATACCTTTAACGATTGAAGATTTCTGAGCAGGCGATGCACGGCAGCATATAACAGAATCGATCAAGGGGATGAGTGTGAAAAAGAGATTTGTAAGTAACGCTGACTGCTCAATGACCGTCAAAGTTTGGCCATCGATGACAACAACACTGTGAGTGCAACCGGCACCAATGTCTTCGGATATATCGTTGATCTGTGCTTCTAGGGAGCCCTTGGAGGAGTCGAGAATGAATATATCGGAACCCGGGCGGCAGATCCGTGCCGAATGGGCGATATTGATAGCTGTTTCGCGTTTGTCTCCTGTCAACATCCATATTTTGATGTTGGCGCGGCGAAGCTTGTCGATGGTTTCGGGCACACCGACTTGAAGCTTATCCTCAATTGCAGTCGCCCCAACAAGGTCGAGTGATTGCTCGATTAGCTCACCCGCTGCCTCGATCATATCCTGGCGATTAACTAAGCTTGTCGTTGCGTCGTTGTATGTCTTCTTCCATACGTCATATTCGCTTTCAGGAATGAATTTTCGCGCAAACAAAAGGGTTCGCAAACCCTCGGTAGCGAAGTCGTCTAAGTGTTTGAAACATCGACTGAAAGTCATTGATTCGTCGTATATCGAGGGATCTTCGAGAAAATCGAATTTCTCGTGCAGAGGCTTGGGCGTCGACGGGCTCAATCTCGATAGCGTCTTTGTGACGTCAAGGGACGTAGTTCGGATACCTAGAGATGGACGGGGTTTGTCTTCAGAGCGTCGGATCCTGCTTCCTTCCACGGATCTACTCCTCACTATTGTTGGCACTTGGACTGGGGCGGTAGGCTGCGCAATAGCAATGCTATTTCGATTTCCTGCGATATTCCGTCGTAAAGTCAGGCTCGGACGGCCACCAAAACTATTTCTCACGTCTAACTGTTCACTTTTTCGGAGCAGTTCACGTTCCATCTCAACACTTTTACGAACCTCCGTCGCCTTTTGCATTGCCATATGGGCTAACTTGAGCCTAGGCAAGATCATTGAATCGGCGCCCTTACAGATGATGCAAATTCGCCCATCGGGATAGCGTACAATGATCGACATGCGCTTCCTCTTACTGCTGAACTCGATGACATCCAAAATCTGGTAGATTTCCGTCCTTGGGTTGCCATCTCCTATGTCAATCCGTAAGGTCACCGCTTGAGAAGATCGATGGGCGACTAAGTATCCGAGTTCATGGGCAGCGCGGACCAGCGCCAGTTCATCCGGCGACGAGGCTTGGAAGTCGACCTTTCCATCCTGTACCTCAGGCAAGCATGTGTGACAGAGAGCCATGCATAAAATATAATCTTTTGCTTGTCTTGCAAAAGGCGATGTCGGTCTTAATTTAATGTATTCCAACAAGTCTACAGTTGTCACGTCGGGTTGCGGATGGTCTGGGCGACCAGATGACCTCCATTGCGACGATGATCTCCTCTCGGGCTGAGGTGTGAAAACTGACGATGGCGAGGATAGTGGATATAGTTCGATATCCTCATGAATCACACTAGCGACCTCTCTGGATTTCCGTGGCACAGCAAGCGATGCAGGGACGTTGAGACTGCTTCTGCTCGCCGCCACAACTTCGGGTCGGATGTCCGGTTCGTGTAGCCATGAGGTCCCGGCAATACTCATCTTGCGAAATTTCATGACATTTTCTGTCAGCGTACCAGTTTTATCGGAAAAGATATAGCTGACTTGGCCAAGGTTCTCCAGAATGGTATTGGTGTTACACCTAGCCGGAGTATCAGTCGCCTCATCGTACATCTCCACGTCGTTGTTTAACATGAGCATTTGGCCGATTCTCGTTATCTCGAGTGTAACGTAAAGCGCAAGGGGTATGACGTTATTGAACATAATTGCGTAGCCGATGATGATCTGCTTGAACTCAACAGTAGCCATAGAGACATACCAGGAAGTTCGCTCGGTGGATCGTCGCCAGATGATATATCCCATTGAGCATCCAACCGTCAAGATGATGACGTAGAGTGCGAGAGTGATGACAATTTTGTTAGCGATAGTTTCCAGTGCTGGTTTTTTAGCACGAGGATGTTGATTTGCATTCATGCGGATCTTGCACTCCTCCCCCGTATTAATCACGATGCCGATGGCGCAAATAGTATTTCTGAGTGTACTGCCTCGATATATGACCTCATTAGATGTCAAAGGAAGGGTCCGACCGCAAATTGTAACACGTCCATCAAAGCGATACAGGTCGGGGTTCGGGTCTTCGACGACAAATTCGGCCTGGCAATTGCGAAGGCCAGTGATAGTATCGCAATTCTTGAAGTCAGGGAGAGATTCTCGAGTTTTAAGGTTGGTCTCGCCGTCTAGATCCATCGTGTCGATATATGCCATGCCGTTCTCTCCCGTGGCATGCAGAAGGACTATGTCCGCGGGCACCGCCTCATCGCGGACTAATTTGACAATATCGCCAACCTTAACATCCTGCCATTTGACCTGCTTCCACCCATACTCGGAGTCGGTCTCATCGCCCCAGGATTCAGCATCTGTCTCTACGGTCTTATGTCGACCCGCAAACCATCTTCGAGCCGGCAAAGTTGTATTTAAATCCGAACGTTTTCGCTTCAGAACTCTCGCGGCGTTGGCATTCTCGAGATTATCTAGCCGGTGGCGTTTATAATCGTCGTAGCCCTCCTTAACGATCGTAAGGAGAACAAAAAATAACAGAGGTAGTATCGTTGTGTAACTTCCAGTTGTACTCAATCCGGGGATTGCTTGGGGAATACCAACACAGAGGAAGTAGAAGTTCGCTAATCGCGTGAACTGGAATATCAATTGCTTTGGCAGGAAATCAATCAATGTGTATCGCGAGGTTCGAATGATGTTCGGTATGTAGGGATGGCCGCGCCGCTCGTCAATTAGGTCGTCTTCGCTTTCGACTCGTAATGGGACATGCCGTCCATCTTTGGAGGGCCTCAGAGGCTTCTGCCTTAGTATTATCTCTAGAATATATCTCTTGTAACATTGCGCGACGCATCCTTGCACAACTCCCCCAACTCTTTCCAACCGCTTCCGAGTCTGCCGTGCCACGCTCGGGATCGTGTATATGTCTTGCTTTTTCCCAACGTCAAATTCTAAATTGATGGCCATTCGAGGCATTATGCGCGAGTTTGAGCGAATGTAACCGCATCGCAAAACCGTCTGCGAGCATGAAGAGGAGGGGACTTGTTGCGGGATTCCTCTCATGGACAACCCTGGCCTGCGATCGCAAGAGACGAGGCTACCAGGATATGAGGTCTGGAAACGAGTGTGTAGGCGAGGTAAAACGAATGACAAGCCGCAAAGGACCGGCTCCGGCTCTCTAAATCGAGTGGCACTTCAATCACGTAAAGAAACCAATTTCAACTGGGAGGTTGTCAAGGTTAGATTTGCAATTCTTCGTCGGTACCTCACGATGCGCCCGTTGTACATTCCCTGTTTACAATGCCAGGCGAACCCGTACTAGCGGCCGTGGCTTCCGTAACGGTGTCTTGGCACCGATCATAGGTACCATTCGTCATATCTCACGGGGCTGGGTACTTGCCCGGGTATGTGCCAAGCAAGTTAAAGCGCATAACGTTGCATAACATGGACAGGCAAGAGATGATATTCGCCCAATCCTCTTCTCGCACTCGCCCACGAAGAGCTTCCTGCTATGATGGTGAGACCTCACATTCAACACACACTTACGTATCTTAACTCAGATATATATAAGCCAAATGTAAAGGTTGTCGCGCCTATGCACGTGTAAGGCTTGGTTTGGTACAAAGATCTCGACCTTAACCCAATCTATAACGAGATCCACATCGGTAATTGTAAATGTGCCATTGGTTGGAAGGACGACTTTCTATCTAAGTATACTTAGTAGTTACATGTATACTAGACATTTTGTGATAATAATCGAGTCTTCGACAAGCTCATGTCTTGTTTCAAGACCGGGGACTTTGGACTAGGAAACCAACATCAGAGAGACGATAGATGCAAGACGAAAGAGAGTCACTTACCAATCATATATTATAGATATTTAATGAATGATTGAAGAATTTGGACGTCAACATAGTGAGAGGTATAGACGCGGAGTCATATGAGAGGCTTCTTAGAGAAATAGCTTCGACGCTAGGCTTTACTTGGTCGAGCTTGGAATGTGGTTTGATCAAGTGTGTAGCTTTTTGTCACACTATGGCTTCCCCATGATTCAAAAAGATGCTCTGTGGCGCCGGGCACTTGCAAAAAGTACCTTGGTACCCTCCTACACCCATCTACGTAAGACCGCACGGTCGGCAAATACGTGCTTTGACTTCGGCCGCACATTAATTGGAGCAACCTTATGCATGTGCATTGTGCTTGATTAAAATACTCGAGTTTCACGCGTTTCGAGGAAAGCGATAACGATAAACTAATCATCCCGGCAAATACACCTCACCGTACCTGACCTATCCGTCCAACTCACCGTCAGAACTTCCCATCTCCACCCCACGACCTGCTCACCGTCCCCTAAGTCACGTCTCAGCCGACTCGAGCTTTCATGCATGCCTCCTCCTGAACAGCCCTTCCCAGAGTCTGCAAGCCCTCTTGTTCGACCAGAGGCTGCCGTCACGTCCGACCATGACCCCGCCATGAGTGAGCAAAAGTCTGTGGATCTGCCAGATACCATTTCACCGACCGTCGCAGTTATCCCGTCCGAGTCAGAACAGATCGAAACTCGGAGCAAGGATAGGAATGACGGGGCCCGAGGAGGCACACCAGTGGCCCTGGACCGTGAGGCTGTCCAGGACCCAGCCCAGGACATCTTAATAGATCTTACCGAAGACAGCGCCTCAACAGATCAGACATCCGACGAAGGGAAGAGTACGCCAACTGAAAGTGTATCAGCTGGTAAGGCTGAGAAACAGGCTATGTCTGACACTCCAGTGGTCGACCCTCTAGAATCCTCTGTCGCAACTCTCAAACCCACGAAGCCACAATACCTGACAATCACAACGACCCCATATGTTGACCCCACGCCCCCAACTCCAGAAGGGTCCCAACCACCCTCAAGAACCAACTCCGCCTATCGATCCAAAGGACACGGTCCTGAACCATCGCCGACTCGATCCGATGCCGGGTATGATGAAAGGCGTTATCCAAGCGAGGACGAGCAAGAGGGCACCTCTCGTTCCGAAATCCAGAGTATCATGGAGCAGTTCCCCGAGGAAGGGGGTGGTCCAGGAGAGGAAGAAGTGATGAGCCCACGGCTTGAGATCACTTCACCACTCCTAGGTAGCCCGCCGATGCAACATCCCCCGAGGAAATCGAGTCTCGAGCCCCTTGCTCCGAGTATTGCCCAACAAATACAGGAAATGCAAGGCCTAAGGATTTCGAACACATCCCCGACAAGCACGCGATCAAAGGAGAAGTTAAAGGAGCCTGATGATCAAGGTCCGCCAGTCCCTCCAAAAGATGGACCATCTGACGAGAGAACCCCTGCCGCGGACTCTCAGGCGGCACCGTTACACCGACCTCCGCCACCAGAACCGGAGCCCGAACCGGCTCTTCCGTTTGATTTCCATCGATTCTTGGAGCAACTTAAGCATAAAAAAGCCGACCCCGTAGCAAGATATCTCAAGTCTTTCTTGTCCGAGTTCGCAAAGCGCCAGTGGATGGTCCATGAACAAGTTAAGATCATCGGTGATTTTCTTGCGTTCATAGCCAATAAAATGGCTCAGTGTGAGGTATGGAGCAATGTCTCGGATGCAGAATTTGACAATGCCCGAGAAGGCATGGAGAAGCTCGTTATGAATAGACTCTATACACAAACATTTTCACCTGCAATACCTCCTCCCCAGCCTATCCCTGGCGCAAAACCGAAGCGCCGGGGCGGTGATCGACCCATGGGACCAGGGCGGCGGGGTCAACATCAAGAAGACGTAGAAAGGGATGAAATCCTAGCGCAAAAGATCAATATTTACAGCTGGGTCAGGGAAGAACATTTGGATATTCCGCCCACAAGTGAAAGTGGAAAGAGGTTCCTCACTTTAGCTCAACAAGGTGCGCTTTAAACGTCATGAATTATGATCGATCGCTGACGATTCTAGAACTTCTCAAAATCAAATCCTATCGGGCACCTCGAGACAAGATCATATGCGTTCTGAACTGTTGCAAAGTCATATTTGGTATGGACGCTATTATGTCGGCTTACCAAATCACTAACAAATGTATTAGGGCTACTCAAGCATAATAAATCTGATTCGTCCGCCGATTCCTTCATGCCGCTTCTGATATACGTAGTGTTGCGGTCTAATCCAGATCACCTAGTCTCTAATGTTCACTACATCTTGCGATTCCGGAACCAGGAGAAGCTTGCGGGAGAAGCTGGATATTATCTTTCATCGCTGGTAGGCCGTATTAATCTTGATATATCAAACTTGCCTGCTAATTATAAACAGATGGGTGCTATACAGTTCATCGAGAACATGGACCGTACCACTTTGACGATCTCGGATGAAGAATTTGACAGAAACGTGGAGGCAGCCGTATCTGCCATTGCCGAGAAGCATCGCGCGGAGGAGCCACCCGTTCCATCTCCGCCTCAGCAGTCTGAAAAGTCTGGATTGTACCCTCCAGGTACATCTTCAACACGTCCATCGCTCGACCTGGATGGGTCAAGCACACCGCGTCGGTCCACATCTTCCAATGATGGCGACTCTGGTGAAGAAGGGCCTGCGATTTCCGGTTTGCTTCGTTCGATTCAGAAACCTCTGTCATCCATTGGTCGTATATTTTCGGAGGATACGAGTGTCGCCGGCCCTAGTTCGCCTGCTCGCATACCTCAGTCAGATACCCCATCACGTCTTAGTCCACGACCCAGTATGGATGGGCGTCCTCCGATGGACGTGCGCCAGCGACTGTCCGCTGAAGAAGCTGCAGCAAGGCAGGCAAGTGCCGAAGTTGCCGAAGCTCAGAGGATACACCGAGCGGAGCACAATAACATTGTGGAAACTCTTGCGGGAATGTTCCCAGATCTGGACCGAGACATCATTAGTGATGTTGTCTATCAGAAAGAAGGAAGGTTAGTTAATCCATCATGACCCCAATACCTTTAACCAGCTAACGTCCCCATGTGTAGAGTTGGCCTGGCAGTTGACGCGTGTCTTGCCTTGAGCGCATAATTGTCATCTAAGTGGGCTCTATTATGTCCCATAGAATTCGGCGTTGGAGGAAGCAATTCATAGATAGCCACAATGAGTAAGAATCAGCCAGGAGCGTCGATCAGATATTTTAATTAGCTAAATAGCCTCTGGACCTCGAGTTGCCGTTATATTTATCCACATAAAGCTAATAATACCCCATGTTCACCACGCACTACGCGATTAATTCAAATATGAACCTATTTTAGTCACTGCACATATCGTCCTCGATGAAGCCGATGTCGCTGTACGACCAATATCCGACGCCATCGGTGGCGTTTGGCTGGGAAAATTCTCTTCGCAGCGGCAAGCCATCTGGGGACCATGGCTTGCTGTGTGACCCCATTTTGGTAAGAAGCAGCCCAGGTCAACAGAATCATCTGCGTCTGGAAGCTCACAGCGTATTCATTCTCGATGCCGTTTCGCATTCTTGGCTATCGACTATCGGCCAGGCTATGGTGTGATCCTACCAATAGAGGGATTAAGTCAAGATCAGTCTTAACCAAAGCCCTCTGTGTTCTATAGAATAATGGTGGGGGGCATTCATCAATACTATCCTTCCTTAGTTCCCGCGACATCCGGGATCCAGTAACGGGCCGCTTTGTGGAACGTTCCACAACAGCTCTTAGACTCGGTTGCCGGTAAGAGTCTAGGGCGAACCGTCGGGTGGTAGCATGATCGGTCTCGTATGCATCTACCAACACGGCTTGGACGAAAGGGAATAACAGGTTCAATTAATGACCGACATCTACAGACGGTGCGAGTCGGCCTTAGTCTGGTTGGGCACGCCGACCGAGCACTCGGAATTAGCCATGGACATCTTATCATACCCCGTTAGTAGTACATACCTAGAGTCCGCATCGGTGGCGACAGCGCGTCATGGAACCGTATCAAGAATGATGAAGTCGTGGCTGCGCTGTGGGATATCCTAGCAAGAACTTATCTCCAGCGTCTCTGGGTCGTCCAGGAAGTAGTCCTCGCGCCACAAGTTACAATGCAGGTGGGTTACCAGTTCATCGAATGTTCGCGCGGTCCATCGACGCGAAAGTCTCTCGCTCAAGTCAAGAAGGCCGAACTGTCGCCGTCATGGTAGTAGTAGTCGAAGTAGCTGTGTGAGAACGTTGAATTCGAGCCTTGACGCGAGTTACTCGAGCAGAGCAGAGCCATGGACGCGAGGTGCAGCGGCACTCTCCGGGTCTCTTCGCTCTTAGATGTGGCGCATTCTATTCGCGACAGGTAAGTCACCAACCCGCGCGATACCTACGGGGCCATAAGCCTCTTCACATCAGCCGAGGTCACGGGTCTCGTGCCGAATTACAACCTCCCCTGAGGGTGAACTACCAGCAGTTTTATGATCTAGTAGAGAGACGGGTTGGGATAGACTCTGAAGTTATGTTGGATGATATAAATCGATCTTAAACGCTATGTGCTATTAGCAGTTACCCTACAACAGCTCTTTACTAGTCTGAAATCTAAGCTGTAGACCAGACATCAAGTCCTACAGCATCGGGAAGCAATTATATCCGGGTAAAGCATTCTATTCAAGAATAGTCTTGAGATATTATAATTACTACATAGATGCCTGTGGCCTTACCTGATTGGCTAGCTCCTACCAACTTACCTCTTTTAGCCTGCTTCAAATTTATGATTGGTCTATATATCAATAGGTGACAGGGATTAGAGACATCATAGAACCCTATATCTACAAGGAGTAGAGCCAGCGTAGAAGACTTATATAAGCCAAGGTTACGGTCACCAGTGAGTAAATCTTTAAGATAAAATTCCTAACGCTGGCAGGGTTTCTAGGAAGAACTGACACACAATATAGCCAGCACGGGAATACTAAATCCTTGCTCATCAGACAATAGCAACTTCTAAGAAGGATAAATCTTGCACATGGGACTCTAGCTAGCCAAGAGGTAGGGATAATATTAACGTTATGCGGTACCTGAATAAGTTCTATCGCACTCCTTATCCAAGATTACGATTTGTATGGCTACATTAGGCACCTAATATACCTAGGTAGGTATTGTGACGATAGAGCTACGAAACTATGAGCCCTAGTGAATGCTACTCGAAAATTAAAGACGCCTTGTAAGGCACCGTCTATTCTCACACTATGGGCGATTTTGGTTGAGGGGTTTAAATTTCGTTCATGGCTTCCACTTATTACTCATCTGAGTGGCCATAACGATACTTAGAGTGAAATGTTAATACGATACCTTAGGTAGGCAGGTAGCGACCTTTTTGAACACAGTATTTATGGTCTCGTAATGAAGCCCGTGTCACTTGGCCCACTCGTTCTTGTAGGAACAGCGAGGATACCTGATGATACAAGTGAGGCTCTCGCCTCGTCTATCCAAGCCACACCTGCCCGCCAGCAGACACACACTTGCTACATACATATTTGCACTGATATACGTCAAAAAGGGTGCAACACCACACAATCAAGATACCCACAGCAACCTTAGGACTCCGTTCGATTCATTACCATAACGTTATGCACTGTTCACTTAGGTCCTACTCACAGATGATCAGCATGATTGCTTGGTTGATTCCTCACGACAGCAAGATGTATCTACCTGGGCACCTCAGGTGTCTCTTCCACCCCAGCAACCAACTACGGTAGCAAAGCATATTTAATTCGGGATATCTTCTCACGAATAGCTGAAGACGGACTTCTCAATTCATCCTCAACTCTCAGAACTTCCCACTGATTCCAACCAACCGGTTCGGAATCTTGGACGAGCTCTGCTCTCTCAAGCACATCCACCCTTTCGTCTAAGACCAATATCAAATCATTGAGATTTAAGTCCACACAACCTCCCCGCCTGCCGTCCACCACACAGAAGGGCCAACCACCCGTCATCCTTGAGCATGGCGGGTGGAACTATCCATCATTGCCTAAAGAGAACCGGCGCGGGCAAGAACTGTAGAAAAGCTATCGTAAGCGGCTTTAACATTTGCACGGTGCACCAGGTATGTGCCCGATAAATGAAGCGAAAGTGGATAAGGGACACTGCTAATATGTATAACAGGTACTCTGTCGCCAGCACCAAGAACCCGCACTGAAAAAGGATTTATGCCCTAAGTGTATCGCGGAACTAGATAAGAAGGCACGGCAGGAGAAGCAAGAAAAGAAGGAAAAGGACGAGAAACAGAAACAAGAACGCGAAGAGGCCAGAAAGGCTCAACAAGAGAAAGACCGAAATAAGAAGCATCGACACAAGAAGAATTAATAAGTTTGTTGCCGTTTGGTTTCTTATTAAAGCGCAAGTTCGAAATACCCTTTTCTTTTCCTTTCGCCTATTCATTCTTTCACCTACCCCTAAGTACCTAAGTAACCGTGCTTGTACCACTCAATGTCATTGCTTGGGCAACTACAAAACAATGGATAACACCTACCTACTCAGACACTATAAAATTACCTAATCAATCACCTAATTAATTTGCGTTACAGGGCAAACGTACCTGCCTGACTAAGAGGTGAATTTTAGAGGCAGTCGCAACCTAAGACCCGCCCACCACCACTCTGCCTCTACCCACCGCATTTCTTCTCATAACAACTTCCATCTTCATTCTCTCTTCATCGATCCTTCATCCCGAAAACCTCCAGCTATCTAGTTTCATCACGTTTTCACTCGTTCTCCTCCTCCATCAACATGGCGACTAAGGTCCTACTCGATGCGGCCGCCACATCGCCAGTTTCTACCCTACAGGCGCTGCCTACTTCAGCCCCTTATTCATCTATACCCTCACCAAAACCTCTAAGACCAACCCTGCGCTCTAATATCGAGTCCCACATTAATCCGTTCTCGCTACAATGCAACTGTGACGACTGCGATAAATGTAACAACAGAGGCCGTAATCACGACAGCGGTGACAGTGGTGGCAGCGACAACTACGGCAGCTGCGACGGAACGTGTGAATCCGGGGAAAAGGAGTTATCGGATCACTGGCTCCCAAAAGTCGCTCAACTCTGCGAATACCTATGGCCCTCTACACAGCACGGCACCCCTTCTATTAACTATCTTTCTTACGGCTCATTTAACGTCGTTTTCAGCCTCTCAATGACGACTACGGATGGCCAATCCACCGAATACGTCCTCCGCATCCCTTTTGTTTCTCAGGGATACTCAGATATTGTTAATACAGCCGGCATTCTTGAGTATCTGAACAAGTTCACCGACCTGAAGGTTCCTAAGGTGATTACATGGGACGCTACCAAGGACAACCCCCTGGAGAACAGTTACATCATACTGTCGCGCATACCTGGAAAGGCCCTGAAGGATGTTTGGAAAGACCTTAATCACCACCAAAAATTACTTCTGGCCAAAGAGTTGGCACATCTCTACCTTCAGATTGAGTCTATCATAAACCCTATCGCTGGACATCTGAGTATCCACATGAAAAAATTTCATCATGGTGATGAAGTGAGCAACCACATATTTGTCCAGCCGCTCGGAACACAGCTTTTGGAGCTACCTGGGAACGAAATCGACTGGTGTAACTCCGAAAATGGCCTTTTACCCATCGAGCGATTGCGACACGACCCACCTGGTTTGTCTGTGGACGACATCATGTTAGCCATCTTCAAGCGGCGCACATATTATGCAGAGAACCGTAAGAATCCTTTCTCGTTCCTTTATGACATTCTCGATAAATGTCAAGAGGCTGTAGATCAGATGGTGGACCTCGAACTCTTCGAGCCGTCGAACGACATCATATGTCTACGTCACCCTGATCTATTCCCTCGCAACATCATGGTCGACTTTTCTCCGGATATCACCATCACAGGAATTCTGGACTGGGATGGCGCCCTATTCGTGCCAAGATTTGCCAATCGCATCCCTCCGCGTTGGCTTTGGCGCGCCGAACAAAAATTCTACGGGTCTAATTCGGAAAATCCTGATGAGGAGCCTTCGGATCCAAATGAGAATGAGCCGGACTCGCCCGAGAATGCCGAGATTAAGAAAGCCTTCGAAGATACCGTAAGAGAAAGCTGGGTATCGGAAGCGACTGATCGTCGATACTTCTTCGTTAGGAAGCTTCTCGCGTTCGGTACTGGATTCATACACATAGAGGCAGACTATGATCACATTTAAGCACGGATAGATGAGTGGAAATCATCATTTGTTGAGGAGTCAAACGATTCGGAAGGCTCTGAATCTAGCGAGGCGATTATTGACTCCGATAGTATTGAAGGTGATATTATTCTCAAGTACCCAGTAAATGAAGGAAATACTGACTTACCAGAAGATACAGCAGACAATCCAGAGCACAGAAAGACGACCACCCATGACGACATTATCAGTGCTTGTACCCAAGAGCATTCTGATGATAGCGATCCCTTGGATATCTGTGTACCCGAGGAAGGAAATGCCGTTATTTCGGGTGTGACAAAGCCCGTTCAAGAGCGAGGCAATGGAGGGATCTCGACTGAAACCGTTACAAACTGGCTTACTCTAACGACTCCCGTTCCCTCTGAGACTACGGCTATAGAGAATTCCAACGCAGCCTGTAACGAACGCGGTACTTCCTTGGCTATGACCGAGGAGAAGCTCGATTGCCGCGGGTCACAAACCGAATTTACTGATGAGGCAATATAATTACCTCGGAGCCACTCTAACACTACGAACACGGTCCCCAAATCGGCTTTTTCCAAACAGGAAAATGTGAAGCTTCTTACGATTGCTATCCCTGCAGGACAAGAGCCAGAATCTAATGATAGCGAAACTCAGAGCGAAGTCAGCCCAACTTTCGCAGAGTCTCGCGACATTAGAAACAATGAATCCTCGTTGCCTAGCCCGGCCATCCCCGAGGAAGGTTGCATAGCCGACGACTCCAAAGAACATGGACAAATGTTTTTGGTGATGACACAAACCATAGAGTAATCTCTCTGTTGGCATGGCGGGGATGCTGCTGACAGGCAATATAGGAAGGTTCTTTTTTGTCTTAGGCAGAAAGCTGTAAACTGTCCTTATGTTGAGTCTTAGAGTTTTCTGGACCCAGTAGGTACTTAGATAGGACAGACGGACGAAGAATTGACTTGCGTTGATTTTATATTACGCCGTGTTGTCTACGTTAATCTCAAAATCGCTAAGTGACCTCATATTAACACTATCCGCCCACCCACGAAAATTGAAATTGTTCTACGATTCTCATGGAATGCCAAAATATTCCCACAACATTAGTACATATCCAAGGTATCAACAGAAATCCGTGGCAGAGTCTAACCGAGACGCAAGTAGGTATTTAATAGGTAACTACAGGCCTTGAGAATCTTAACGTAATGCTTGCTGAACAATGCCAAGATAACCCTTGTGTATTTTAAGATGAGATATTCCCTCCCGTAAGTACTTGTAGACATAGGATAAGCCTTAACCTCATAATATAGCTATATTCTGTCATGCTTCTATTTTACTCTACACGGCCTTTTTGAAACTTTCAGCTCGAGAGATTATTTCAGGAGAAGGCACGAAGATGTAAATTCTAACTTAATCTGTGCGACTATCCGTAATGGGCAGATAATTCTGATGCTATGGGACATGCAGGTAGGCTTCTAAGCCTGTCGGTGTGCACCAGAAAGGGTGACGTGGTGAAATAAACCTCCTATAGGCTGAATTATGGCTCTCTTCATACGGATTATCACCTACAAAGTATTACGACTTATATTTCAGGGTGAGAGCTGTGTTTATCCCATTATAAGAATAATTATCACAGGTTTATTGCGCAAGCTATAGAGAATGTGTACTTCTATGTTAACTATAACTAGAGACCCAACGTGGAAACTTTCAGAACTTTTCATGTAGTCAGCGAGACCTTTTAACTTTCCTGATAATGTCTTCTAGCTGCTTAGCAACAAAAGAAGGGTTGTCCTTTTGGATAAAGTGGCCAGATTTTGGTACAATAAGTGGCCCCTTTGCCTTGTCTGGGTCAGTGAGCCCATAGAGTCCCTCGTTGTATTTCTCCCACATGCTGTTTTTTCTTAGTTAAATGCTTAGTTCAAGGAATAACTTTCACTTACGGTTGGGTATACATGGTAACCATGCCAATGGGGACTTTCATCATCGCCCACTCCTCTTTTGAGAATTGTTCGAGCTCATGGCTAATAATAGTTACCCAAGGGCCTTTATCCGACGTTTTCGATCCCTTAAACTTCGGTTTTGATAGGTTAGGCAGGATGTTCTTGATGTCCCGCCGGTTAAATCCCTCGTTGTTCTTTACATCTGCCGAAAATATCCTCGTCATCTTAGTGTATGCGGCTTCGTACACCTCGAGGGAGGTGCCGGGGGAGTCATCTTCTCTAGATCAAAGGACGGATCCTTCGGATTCGGCCAGATGCTCGCGTAGTTAATATTTCCAGGGTTTGAATCGAGGAATAGGATTCCTTCGACAACCGTAGGGTATCTAACTCAGACGTGAGTCATTAGCTGAAACGCTAGCAAAAGAAATGTGCCTAGGCTTGTCGTCTATTACCTGTCGGCGTATCTTCGCGCGACGTGTGCGCCTATACTGTTGTTCGCAAAGACGATGCGTGAGCAACGATCAGGAGACAGGGTTTGAATTAGCTCATGAAGATCGTCGGTGACATCGTCCAGCGTGTGCGCGTAGCCAGGATCCTTGTTCGGCCAGCTTTCTCGCGGGTCTCTCGGAGAAGCGCCCTGGCCATAGCGGTCGTACGTAAGTATCCATGGCTTCGGGGAGAGATTTGATTGCTGGATGAGTTCAATTGTTGGTTTCCAAACGCCTTGGGGGAGTCCAAGGCCATTGAGGCAGACTACAAGGAGACCGCTTTCCGCATCTCCTTGGTAGAGCTCATACGCAACAGGGGCGTCTGGCTTGGACGGGAGAGTCACAGTGGGCATGTTTGAGTGAGTCAGATAATTACTCTCAACAGATTACAAATCTAAATGGTTGCTACTGTTGATGGCACATTTACTGATGGTGAAATAGAGGAAATGCTTGAGGAGTCAATCTTACGGTATAAAAGCCCTACCTAGGGATATGTTGGGCCGTGTTGGACAAAGATTCCCCATCGTATGCCAGGGAGAGCTGGGAGAGCTATGATAGGTAGGTAGTACGGCGGAACTAACGGACTTGCCATGAGCCTTAAGCCAACAATACTATGATAATCCATAATATATGAGCTAAGAACTTTGAAGTTGGCGACCTTAAGGATAATATCGATCTTTTTAAGCTTGGGGCTTGATAGTCTTCAAGTTCTTTCCCTCCTCAATTCGATCAATGCATTCGTCTTTAAATCTGGGCAGTCGGTGGACCTCATTCGGGCTGAAGCCATCTCGGATACTCGAATCCGGCGGTCGCGAAGTTAATAGCAGTAGTTGTGAAGTAATTGAAATGTCGGCAATAATGATGCTGTACTTTAAATTAATGAATAAGCTACCATCACTTGCTTAGGTACTTGTAAACTCAGGTATGTAGGCCCATGAAGCTTGTTGTCGTGATAAATCTGCTTCGTGTAACTTGCGCAACGACCTTGAAGTAAGCCTCCGTCCTTCCTTAAGTAGCCAATCAGATATAGATATCTTAAAATTGCTTCTATAAAAACGTAAGCTTATTAAGCATCGCCTAAAATAAGAGCCCCGATGAAATGGGCTAAACTAAAATCGTTAAATGCCATTAGTACCTATTCAGCAGCAACCAGCGCCATATTACCAGTGAGGAATCTGTCTTAAGCTTCATTGGGAATGACGAGATGAAAACTGATGAAATAATTGCTATATGGACATGTACCTCAAGGTATGCAAACGGAAGACTTCGTCGGAGTAACCAATAAAAAGAAACTCCGGTTCATTACATAATCTATATGTTATGACGTATTCCTTTCCCCAGCTATATTAGATAATCCTCCCCGCCTCCCCACTTCCCCGCCCCCCATCTCCGCATTGTGCCTAGCCGAGCTGCTGGAGTCAACCTCCCGTTCCCATCTCCGATGTAACCACGAATAAGCAAGTTCTTGGAAGCATCGAGCGAATTGGGTGCTCTGGTGGAGAAGGTGCGTAGAAGGTGCATATCATATTATGCTGTGAATCAGGAAAAGCTCCAAGAATGCCGACGCAAGGGCCGCTTCCCCCCACTATCTACCATGTCCCAGTCAAAGAAATACAACCTCTCCGTGACCTTACCTAGGTATATTGTTATTTAGTACCTAGGTTATTTCTTTGATGCTCTCGATACTGCATGGTTATTCTCGGCTAGCTCGAGAGCTATAAAATGTCAGGCTCCGTGCCGTTGACAACTGCCAAAGGCGCCGGACAGAAGCATTTTGGCACAAATGATAGGAATTCCAAGATGATATCTCTTTCACTGGCTCTAGTAGCTCTCGTGGCAGGCGTTTTCGTTCAAGCGTATGGCGGTTCCTCCACAGTTAACTTCAAGCGACAATCCAATCGCCAGGTCCCAGATCAGGCTCAAGTAATTGACTGGAAGTCGTTCAATGTCTTGCCAACTGTTCTGCCCCCTACACTAGCTAACGGGTCTGCGGTAAATTCTGCCATTTCTTCATGTCAAGCCCATCTCTTGACATTGGAAGCTAATTTAGACGTAGTTTTTCTTCATACCACCGGGACACGACTTGGAATCTCTAAATAATAAGCCTTTCCATATCTACGATGATGAATTCTACGACGTGATCGGCCCTAATCCTACGTTAACGCTCATTGCCAACTCCGGAACAAACCCCATGTTCCATGAAGCTGCTGTCTGGTATGTAGAAGAAACATACATGTTTGCCATACTAGCTAGCCTGACATGTTCGACGCCAGGTATCCGCCTACGGATGAGATGTTCTTCGTACAGAATGCAGGGGCACCAGCTGCTGGCACAGGTCTGAATAAGTCTAATGTCATCCTCAAAATTTCACTCCACGAAGCTGCAGCCGTATCGAATATTCGTAATGCAACTGGATCTGTAAATGTCCAGACGGTCAATGCCCCAGCAATTCTCAATTCAAATGGTATTGTACCCTCCCTCATCAAGTCTTGAGGCTCCGCAGTCAGCTCACAGAAATCCTCTAGGCGCAACAAATTATAGGGGCCAGATTGTATATGCGGCAGAAGGACAAGGCGATAATTTAACGTCACAGTTGGTCGTCCTAAACCCACGAGAGCCGTATAACACAACTAGTCAGTACTAAGAAGCCCCCACGTATGCGAGCTTCTGCTAACGCCCATGACAGTACTTCTCAATAATTATTTCGGTCGCCAGTTCAACTCCCTGAACGATCTAGTCGTCAACCCTCGTAATAAGGAATTGTACTTCACTGACACTCTTTATGGATACCTACAAGATTTCCGTCCCGTACCAGGACTCCGGAATCAAGTATACAGATATAACGACAAGACTGGTGCTGTCGCCGCGGTTGCGGATGGGTTCACTCTCCCCAACGGTATAACACCTTCTACCTTTCTACCTACAATTCACGCTATCTAACTCGTATCTACTTGAACAGGAATAACTTTCTCTCCCAATGGCTCGCATGCATACGTTACCGATACTGGAATCTTTGGCGGCGTTTGGGGTTGGAATTTCAGCAGTCCAGCAAGCGTGTATGCAATAATGGCCCAGTAAATGCCTAGGGGGCCCCAACTAACTAGTTCATAGTTATCGCTTCGATGTTCAAGAAGATGGCACATTCGACAACCGCAAGCTCTTTACTTACGTTGATACCGGAGTCCCAGATGGTACGTAGGGTACCGCCATTCTCCTGGAAGGTCATGTGGCTAACGAAGATTGCTCTATTGCGCAGGCATCCACTGTGATAGCAACGGGAATGTCTACACCGGCACTAGCGACGGAGTACAGGTATTTAACCCATCGGGAAAGCTCATTGGAAAGATATTCCTAGGAAAGACATCTGCCAACTTCAATTTTGCTGGCGATGGGCGTATGGTCATCCTAGCAGAGGACGACCTATATTATGCTACCCTCGGCGCTTCAGGAGGTGCATATATTGAAGATGCGTGAGCCCGGTGGATTACATCACACGTTTGGTTGAAAAGGTTCCCTGAGAAAATGAAATAATAACTTGTTAATAACTATCAATTACCTATATCGATATCCCTAAGCAAACATTACGACTTCAAAGAATCAATATACTGCTTGACAAGGCTATCCGCACTCTCATCCTTGATCAATCCTAGCTTGAGCGGCGTAGTTGTATCCAATTCCGGAGCCCAGCTTCGTAATATCCGCTCGAGATCCGGGTTTGCCTCCTCCTTGAGATACTTCAACTTGTCCTCCCCTCCATACTTAGCCAATGCATCCATTAACTCCTGTATGGAAACTGAGATGCCCGGGATGTTAATGTGGCGAATATGCTTCGGCAGCTTCGAGCTGTCCATGTTCAAGACCCTGATGAGGTTCTCCTGGAGGCTGTTCGGCGAGCACAGGAACGACCGGAACGTCCTGTCCTTGATGGGGACGACGCACTCCTCGCCCTTCATCGGCTCGCGGATCATGCCGGACAGGAAAGACGATGCGGCGCTGGTGGGCCTGCCGGGCCGCACCGAGACCGTCGGGAACCGCAGGCTGAAGGCGTCGATGAACCCCCGCCGGTGCATGTCATTGATGAAGACCTCCATCATCAGCTTGTGCGCGCCGTACGTGCCCTCCGGCGTCGGCGTCACCTCGTCCGTCACCTTGCCCGCCGGCAGCGGCTGCCCGTACACCGCCTGCGAGCTCGAGTAGATCACCCGCGTCCCCGGGTACGTGTCCTTGAGCGCCACGAGCAGGCCCCGCACGCTGTCCACGTTGACGCGCAGCGACAGGTCCCAGTTCGCTTCCGACCCTGCCGACATGATGCCGTGGAAGATGAAGATGGCCGAGAGCGGTGCTGCGGCCGCCAGCAGCGACGATACGAAGGCTGGGTCGCAGATGTCGCCTTTGAGCGTCGTCGCGTTCCCCGGGTACTTGACCCCCGCTGGGACGACGGGGTCGGCCAGGTCCGTCAGGATCACCCGGTATCCCGGGTCGTTGAGGAGGCGGGCGGCGAGCAGGGGCCCGATGAACCCGCCGGCCCCGGTGATGATGATGTTCTTGGGGACTGGTGCCATGGCTTCGGATATATGTTGATATTAATATTATCGATTTTTGGCTATTAATATAAGATCGAGTTATTAAAGGATCTGTTCCCTCGAGTGCAGATCCCGGGCCTCTTTAAAGCAATAGGTTGAAGCCCCTCGGCATAAGTGGGCGCGTGGGCTTCGGGGGAAATAGTACCTAGTATCCCTCGGGCAGCGAGGAAAGACTGCGGGGTTGCGCTATAGGGGTGGAGGAAGAGGAGGAGTACGGGGGACTTAGCCCCGTTCTCGGCGCCCTAAGGTGCGGAGTTCTCAGCTTGTGGATCTCGTTATGCCGCTTGCCGGCCTCGTTCCGCGTCAACCCGGGCTGCTCCGGAATCCCGAATGGGTAGTTCTAATTAAGTAGATGGCTGTGTTCCTTTAGTTTACTTCATTCACACAGGAATCTATCTAGAAAGGCATATATTCCAAGTCTTGAAGCACATTTCCTCAATAGTTATAACATTGACAAAGGATACATCGAACTGGACAAAGACAGCGAGCTCCTAGTTAGCTATTATATTTCGAATCTTATAAACGTTAAGTATTTATTTCTTAATGGGATTCAATTTCTTAACTACAGAAAAGCCTCTCGCAAGGCTTATTAAGTTACTACATATTCCAAGATACCCCATCTAATAAGAGGGGGGGTCATACTGGCTAGGTGAACTAGGAAGAGATCTAAATCTAGTCATTCATGTTCAAAGGGCCTCGAAGCATTCATGGATTGGCAAATGATTTAAACCTCATACGAGGCCACCATCTTGCCCTTACCTTTTCGTGCTCTGCTATCCCTTTGATCTTCCTCGGGGATCTCATCCTGTGGTTGGTAGGACTCGTCCCTAAAACTTGCCCTTGCCTCTTCATGTCGCTGGTCAGGTTCGCACTGCCTGAAAAGCACCTGAATGCCCAGATCAGCCAGTTGCTTAACCACCCCAACGAAATCCGACGCAAGGTGCCATCGTGCTTCCGTGGCAGGGAATTCCTTTATGGGTTGTTTCCGCTCGTCCCGCTCGAGAAGAAGTCCTCGATCTCGATTATATTTTAGTTTATGCGCTTGGAGCAAGAAGTCCAGGAGACTTGCATTTATAGAAGTAAATACGACCAGTGTAAACCGCCATGCTTGGCCTGCGAAGTACTCGCTATTGGTGTAAAGATGCTTCTCAACAAGGCTTTTACGGTGTGGGATAACATTCTTCTTAACGTAAACGAGCGCGGACACCAGAATTGTAATTTCAACGTTGTCGAGATTCCAATCTGCGGTATCAACGGTATCGAGATTGGACCCAAAATCGAAGGTAACGTTCATTGGGGAATCATCATCAAAGAAGGCGAGTGCAGAGGTTTCGATCGTCTCTGGCGTACGTGAGAACTCTAATGGGTGAACCGACATCAATACGTACCGCTGTCCATTTGAGGAAACATGGGAGGGATGGTACAAGGCTACTCCACCTCCTCCACTAAAGTATCTGAGCTTGCATTTCGCACAGGAGAAATACGGTGTGCCGTCAGCGCTTCGATGCTCCAGCGCCGAGCGGTCGTTCACAAGCCTCTCACGGTCTTCTGGGCTCAGGCCATCATGATAGCCCCTGAGCGCAGGGGTCGGGTCGAACTTTTCGTATCTTGGTTCAATACTATGTGCTGATTCGGGGCAAGGGATCCAAGTCTCGGGTGTCGGGTGTGGGATCAGTCCGTCCTCAGTTGAATTGATGCTGTGTAAACATACCTTACAAGTTAAGAGGTGGTGCCTCTTGCAACGGACATTCCTTTCAAACGAATCCATTACGCTGCGTAACGAAAAATGTAAATAATAGTGCGGTGGTTAAATGAGTGAAGATTCGATGTGAGTTACGTGGGCTTTTGCTCTTTAGCTGCGGATGACGAAACGAATCGACTCGAAGGCCATAACATCGTGAGAATATATACAAGTCCCAACCAATTTCATGTTCCCGAACATTACGGCCAGTTATAGAACAGTAGGATTGGTTTCGGTATGTTTTCGCACAATCAGCATCGTTCTTTAACGAAGCTTTACTTTCTATGAGAGTAGATTGGTTGAATCATATCTGATGTAAGTGAGCAGTCCGCCTAAAACCTGTCAACTTGATGCCAAACCACGCCCTCGGGACTGTGATTTTCAAGGGAAAGGAGGCGCGAAGGAAGCCATTTCTTGCCAAGTACACGGCCTCAGGTGCTCAGGCTTATCTTAATGATGCTCCGAGACATGCATATCGTGTAACTTACATATCTAGAGAGCTGATATCGCGTAGCAAACCTGGATGAGACATTGCCAATGGCTGTCGAACTAATTTCCACCGGTCTGAGCATCGTCTAAGCTACAAAGGTCTGTGACAGTAGCAAACATGCCGTTGTTTTCAAGATGTCAGGCGATAATCAATCGAGTGGTCGGACACTCCCTCGGGTAGATAAAGACCAAGGATGATATACGTCTAGACAAGCAGTTCGTTATCTGAACAATGACCAAAATATATAGATATTCTTAATTGACGAAACAGAAGTTTGCAGAGCTGTCGCGTGAGGACTAGACTGTGATAAGGGAATAAGGGACCCCTAGAAAGGCCCAGGCCTCTACCCCTAAGCGGAGAAATTTTCAAAAGAATTGCTCGATGAGATGACATAATTTGCAGATAGCTGATAACATTAGCGTCATAACTTGCGGGTCGGCAGGGTATTAGCAGGGTATCAGCGGAACCGATGATCGTTGGAGTTCTGGGGGGCACCCCTGGGGTTGGCGTCCGCTAAGCCTGAAACGACGATTACATGTGCGATCCGATGCTCAACCAACGCCTTTCGTAGCAACCGGCCAATCAGCAGCTTATCTTTCACCACCTTATCTATATTAGCGGCGACACCGAGGTAGAGGATTCGTTGCTTCTAGGAATGCGAGAGCGTGTCTTAGCCAAGCTTGGCCACATGCACGCGGTAAGAGAATGAGGTCGTAGTGTGGGGGATGATGTCCGATGTCCCTTTTGACTCTCTAGAGATACTACCTTACGCAAGCTACGTATCGATGTCGTGGGCGCAGGTTTATTAACGATCGCAGTAAGGATTAATCTTGTCGGGTGAAGCATGTGGTACTTTTCTTTCTTGTCCTCCTCTATCTAGTTACCTTGGTGTCTTGAAAACTTTATATCTGTTTCTCCTTTCCCCCTGGTCGTATATAAACTTTCCTAATATCAAGCATTTATTTATGGTCCGACGATCTAGAGTTTGACGTATGATGCTTCAAATGCAAAAAAACAAACTTTAATATCCTGCCACTTACCTAAGGGACTGCCTCTATCCGACCGGCTGGCGCGTCGTACATGAGTGAAACCGTCCCACGTGCTTCATATTGCCATTACTCGAAAATTACCTAACGCAACAGCATCTATTCGACCTTTCGCCTGGGGTATACCGGCTTCAGCGTCGCAATGGAGAGGTTACATGATTCCAAGCTGAGCGCGTGGGTCGACAAGGTCGCTGTAGAGAATGAAGAGGGGCTCACTACCGCACAGCTGATGGTAAGGCTGAATCTGCACCCCATCTCATTTGAATTGATGTGGTTTCACAAACGGCGACCAATTGAAGTCATCGCGAGACTAACCGATGCCAGTTAACAAACAACGACCTCAAACCCGTCGAACCGGAGCGTCGCCAATGGGGAGCATGGAACTTCGTTGGTTTTTGGATTGCCGACTCCTTCAACATCAACACATGGATGATTAGCTCGTCGATGATTGTGAACGGGCTCTCGTGGTGGCAGTCTTGGATTTGCGTGTGGATTGGATACGCAATTGCTGGCTGCTTCATCTGCATGACCGGTCGCATTGGTGCCATGTACCATATCGGCTTTCCAATTGCGAACCGATCGAGCTTCGGAATATGGGGGTGCCTTTGGCCTGTGTTTAATCGTGCTGCTATGGCGTGCATTTGGTATGGCGTGCAGTCGTACATTGGCGGGCACTGCGTCTATTTAATGATTCGATCTATCTGGCTGAGTTGGGTAGGTTTCGCTGGACAAGCTGCGTCCAAGATATAGTAGTTATTAACATCATATAGGATCGTAACACTATTCCGAACTCGTTTTCTGCGGATTCCGGAACTACCACCGCCGATTATGTTTCCTTCGTCCTCTTCTGGATCCTGTCGCTGCCGGCTATTTGGTTCCCAGTCCACAAAATCCGACACCTCTTTACTGTCAAGGCTTACTTCGTTCCTTGCGCCGGTATCGCCTACTTGATTTGGGCCTTGGTTCGTGCAGGTGGACCGGGTCCCATTGTTAGGCAAGGCGCCACAATAAAGGGTACCGATCTTGCCTGGCAGTTTATTAAAGGTGTTATGAGTTCGATTGCAAACTTCGCGACTCTCATCGTAAACGACCCTGATTTCTCTCGATTCGCCGGCAAGCCGAGCGACGCACTCTGGTCACAACTCTTCACTATTCCTATCGGGTTTGCCATCACCTCCTTAATTGGCATATTAGTCTCATCTAGCTCGGTTATCATCTATCCTGGAAGCGAACCTATCTGGGACCCCCTTGACTTATTAGAGAGATTCATCGACGACGGCGGTTCTGGTCAGCGTTTTGGCGTTTTTGTCATTGCCCTCGCTTTCGCCCTAGCTCAACTAGGAACAAACATTGCGGCCAACTCGGTCTCAGCGGGGACCGATCTGACGGCCTTGCTACCGCGATTCATTAACATTCGCCGTGGCGGTTATGTCTGTGCTGCTGTTGGCCTGGCTATGTGTCCCTACACCCTACTCACATCAGCTAACCAGTTCACTACATACCTCTCGTCCTATTCGGTCTTCCTGAGCTCGATCGCAGGTGTTATGTGCAGCGATTACTATTTAGTGCGCAAGGGCTATCTAGATATCAGGGAGCTCTACGATGCTCGCAAGACCGGGCCGTATTATTTCACTTTCGGTTTCCATTGGAGAGCTTACGCAGCATACATCAGTGGCATCCTCATCAACGTTGTTGGTTTCGCTGGAGCGGTGAATGGCGGCAACGTTCCCATAGGGGCGACGTACATCTACAACTTCAATTTCTTCTGCGGGTTCATCGTCTCGGCAGGGATGTATTGGACCTTGTGCAGGCTATCCCCCATTCCAGCTTGCAGCGACACATGGATGGAGGTGGGTGATCAGATCGAAGAAGTCAGACTGGCCTACGATCAAAGTAGTCAGCAAGAAGATGAGTTCGACGAGGAGGCGGTTCTGGGTACTAAGTACGACAAGAACGATCAGAAACACGGGCAGAAACCTGTATAAAAATAAAAGGGTGGTTTGGTTTGTTGGTCACATATACATCATCGCATAACTGGAATTTTGGGACCACTCGCATATTCATCTAAGCACGGTCTAGAAATACATAGTACAAGTCTACATGTAGTAAAAAATTGTTTATAGAAAACACACTGTTTGCCTTCTACACTCGACGCTGCTCTGACTGTGGTACGTATCGCCTCTAAAGTTTCCTGCGCTACGGGCACGAAATTGCATCGAAGCCGCACGGTCCACATGCGCGGCTTCCCTTTTCAACCTGCACCGGACAGATTGAACCAATCACAATTCTCTGCCCCAGTCCCCAGGGTGCGCCAACCTTCACTAGGCCAGGCAGCCGACAGGTGCAGTCAGCGATGCCTCACCTCCCAGCTCTGAGTTCACACACATACAAACACACACACACATAATACACACCTGGTGACAATACGCGGTAGAAAAGTTGCAACCCGAGGTATATTTCTGCCTAGAAGGTGGAAATACCTACATAACCACAGCCAAATAGGTTAACGTTAACACCCAGCAACTTCTTCCATCTTTCCTCATTCTACAACCCACTCCACTCTCACTCTTTCGACACATTCCTAGGTGGTACCCATTCCCATTCGAGTGATTCTCTACATAAGCCTAGGTGCCTCTTCACATCTTCATCGATTCCCACCTGGGTTTACAATCACTTTAAAACCAACAATCCATCATCTCAAAACAACAATTCCTCATCTCCGATTTGATGACACTTTGCGGTAGTGCTTCTCAAATCATGGATCCCCAACCTTCCTTAGTAGAGGCACCTAAGAGCCCTCTGCTACGTATTCCGATAGAAGTGATAATTCACATTGCTTCCTACCTCACGACCCCTGAGTATGGAATGTTTCGCCTTGTTTGTCGCCACACCGAGCACAACCTCTTCAATTCGTTCGTTCAGGAGTTCTTCGCCAAACGCGAATTCATGTTGACTGAGTTCAGTCTTCAGACGCTCCTGGACATTTCGAAGTCTAGACTTCGGATTTATCTGAAGTATCTCATCATCAATCTGGAGCGACCAACTCTACGCCAATATCCTCATGTCATCGTTCAAATACATCAGGGCACCGCCAACAGCATCCAAGCAATCCAACATAACAGGCTCCAGGAAGAATACCTCAGTCACCAGGGCCTAATCGCTTCCGGTCAAGACCTTGAACTACTCACGCAGGCTCTCCGCAACCTTCCTACACTTCACACAATCAGTTTGCGGGACTTCTTCCGCTGTGGTCGATACCGTGATGGAGGAGACTGTTGTTGGCATGCTTATGGCGCCCCTACATTGGTTCGCGAGACGGGCATTGGTTACATCCAGCCCTCATTCCGTACCCAATACCGGCACGAAGGCATGGACGGTGATTTTAAAACGTATGCTCGTCGCACATTCTGGACGATTCTACGCGCCATGGGAAAGGCAAAGGAGATGTCTAGCCTCCCTCAGTTGGAGGTGATCCTGAGAAATAGTTGGCTCCCGGATGATGCCTTCAGCATACCTCGTTATTTTGAGCCAACCATACTGCCAGTACTTCAAAATCTCAAGGTCCTGTTCCTTGACTTAGGACACAACTCATTCCCCACTATAATCTCTACTGAGGGGAGACAGAAGAATCATAGCTTTCTTCATCTAGCCGCGTTTCTTTCCAAGGCACTATCCTTGGAACATCTACGCCTTAATTTCCGGAATTGTCCGGGCAGCGAAGCAAGAGACATCCTCCAGTGGTTTGCCGATGTACCCACCCCCTCTGAGTACCTCCCACTGGCCCTTGGAAACCAGAGCAATGTGCCGGGCAATCTCCCCGAATTACCACACACGCCCCAGTTTCCGCACCTGGTGCAGCTCGACATTGGAATGGTAGAGATTGAACTACCCTTACTCCTCGCGATTTACATGAGGTACAGAGAGAGCTTGCGTAAAATCTCACTACACAGAGTTACATTGCACAGTCCCCCGAAGTCTCCCCCGCGCCCACCCAATTCCTGGCGTGAATTCCTCCACCACATTACGAGGCTTGACTTTAACCTCTCTACCTTACGTCTCTCCTCCCTAAAGGAGAGGTGCAAGAATAGCCATTCTACTCTGGAATTTAAATTCCCAGGCCAGCGAGAAGGAGAGGACCGCTCTACTCGAGAATGGAACGGCAGAGATTGTATGTATATCTACTTATCTCCTTACTTTCCCCATCACGCATGTTGACGAATATATGCCCGAAACCTCTACGTGAATAAACAACTAATCCAAGGTTCTACAGGGAATTATGCTTCACGGGAGTTCATTCAATCAATGGTTACCATTGGGCCTGGTCAGCAGTGGCTTTATGCTCCAGATTCAGATTCAGATGGTAATGTCCCACCCACACGTTAACCCTTCTCATAAAAAAGCACTTTCCCTTGCTAATATTTTTTCTTAGACGAAGTGTGATTATAAACTGGTCCCGAGTTGCGGTCTCATGATACTATCATCGACAGAATTCGAACAATTCATTTCGCAGAAGTCCATTCTGAATTACGGAAGAGTCTCGAGGGAATCGGTGTCAAAATACAGACGCTCGACCATTTGGCAACGGATAAAAAAAAAATAAAAAAAAAGTTCTTCCCAAGGTATTCTATCCATGGATCACGGAATCCACGAGGAAATAGCCCACCACCAGATATTGGAGCGGGCTCAAGGCACAGTACCTAAGTGAGAAGGATATGCGGCTAACCTTGAAGCCAATTTTTCATTGCTATTAATGCTATGTGTACCTATCATGGTCTTTCTGAACTGGCCAAAGTCCCAGCTCTAGATATGCTGATCAAGGAAGTCAAGGATTGAGGCGTATGTCGCCTGCGCCGAGTACTCCTATTTGTAGTTAGCACCGACTATGAGGCTTTCACAATGGAAATGGGGGTATTCACCAAGTTGAGACCGTGTCCTGCACCATTGACTATAATTGCGTCGAAGCAACTCGTATTAGTAAAGGACTGCTTCACCTGGGCAGGAATGGGTGGGTCAGTCGCGAAACAATTTCCTCCACAGAATGGAATATCCCGTTCTAGAACGTAAGATGGGTCAGTTCCTCAGACTCCTTAGATAGGTAAAGCGCTTTAAGCGATCGGTAACATGTATCTCACCTCCAGTGACCACTAGTACCGGCCCTTCGAACGTATTATTCCCCGTCGTCACGCCGCCCAGCGTCATCAGCTCGCCGATCGTCACGGGCTGGCCCGCCACGTAGGACGCCTCCAGGATGGCCGGGTCGAAATTCCCCGGGGCGAAGAAGTTTATCTGCACGGCCGTCACGTCGGCCGACGCGAGATAGCCCGGCGCGTAGCTAGCGAAGGCGGGAGACAGGCCGCTGGCCTGCACGTAGTTGCCCCCGAGCATGAAGTACGGCACGAAATCGCCCACCTCGCTGAACCCGGTCAGCACGATGCCGTCCGACACGTCCCCGTACATGGCCGCCAGGACCCACGTCTGCACGGAGCCGTACGAGTGGCCCACGTGCAGCACCCTGTCGTAGAAAGCGTCGACGCCCGGGACGGCGACCTGCCGCAGCTGCATGGTCAGCGCGTGCAGCGCGGACACCTCGAGCCCCGTCTGGATCTCGTTGACGGGCTCGCCGCGCGACGACCCGCCCAGCCCCAGCCGGTCGTACGCGAACGTGCTGTAGTTGCGCGCCAGCGCCGCGTCCACGTAGCTGTACTTGCGGTCCTGCGCCGCGAAGTCCCAGTACGTCCGGTCGAACGCAATGCCGTGCGTCAGGATCTGCAGCGCCGCGCCTGGGCCCGAGTCGGGCTCGCAGTATGTGGCGCCGATGGTGTAGTTCCCGGTTATTGTTGCGAACTTGGACCGTTAGTGGAAAGCTCTGGATAATGATTGCCTATGTGTTGTATAGGCGGGCGAGGCGGCGAGGGAGTGAAAGGAGGAAGAGGGGCTGGGGCAGGGAGATAGGGGCTAGCGTAAGGGAAATCTTGGAACTTACCTCGCTGGTGGTGCTGTTGGGTCCTCCATTAGAACCTATGGCTTCTTGGGTAAAGTTCACGCCTGGCTGCGAGTAGCCAAGGACGAAGTCCGTAACATCGACGTTGTTGGCTGGAGCTTGGAGCGCGAAGTTTATGTTGCGTGCCGATATTGAGATGGGGACTGTAAGGTTCTTGCACTTCCGGGCCGTGGCTACAGCCGTGAGGCTCGCCAGTAGAAGTGAGGACAATGTTGATTTGGCCATTCTGACGCTGTGCTCTCTTGTATTGAGCTTGAAGCTGTCTGTGAGAGCTAGACTCTTGCTCGCTTTACGGGAACAGATATCATGTTCCTCTTATACCGTCACAAAGTCCATACAAAGTCCATACATCAAACCCAACACACCCCTGAATTCCAAATACCCCTCATCACCGCGTAGTTGTAGTTCCACGAATTCTTTCGGGAGTTACCATGATCACGTTTCCTGGGTTCCTGGACAATGCGGCGGTGAAGAGCTGGTACGTGCTCCGAGTCACTGGTCACTGGGCTGCTGCAGCAGAGCGGATCGCCATCACCATCACAATCTTAATAATCGACACGCATGAACCGGCATGTACTACATCAATATTGAGCCTTAGCCTTAGCCTCGCGGCCCCGCAATCTACCAACGGAGCAGCCTTGATGATCCCGGGAGCTGATTTGCTGAATAAGTACCCTCTGCCTCGCGTGTCTAGTGCTGAGGTCATCTCCGGCGGTCTACTTGTGTGCCGATCTAATCTCACAGGTACATGTATAATTCCAAATTCCTCTAGGTACCCAAGTAGCCACCCCGAATCTCCGGGAAAGCCCCAGTCCTGATCAGCCTCTAAACTCTATATAACGGGGGAGTTGTGCAACGGGCTATCGTCAGCTCCCAGCCTTACGGGGAGAGCTAGAGCTAGAGCTAGGGCAAGACTTGCCGCGCTCCGTGATCGCGATCGGCATCCGATATACCAACACTTGCCCTATATGTGATGTAAATATCGCAATTCTTGTTAGCCACCATGCACCGTCGACATATAACCCCGGAACTATAGAAAAATCTCTCTTTCAATCCTTGTTGACAGTATAACAGAATCCTTCGAGTGATTAGTTAGCTGGGGTCCCATGTCTACCGAATGGGAATAATCATTATTTTTCTGCGGTTATATTCGTTTACTCATCATCATAGTCCGTCTGCCAAGATCATGCAGGTTGGTGGTTAGTCAGCGTATATGTGATATTGCAAGTTCCGTCCTATCGGAGTAAAAGAGCTGAGCGAGGTTCAATGCCCGACTGGACGGCGAGGTTAGGTCACACAAGGGTAATACTGGTTCTATAGCGTTCTGGGTATACCGTGGCGTCTAGCTCGCTTCTTCCGAGTATTTGAAGATGGACAAAAGGCCCCTTTCAATGAATTCGTGAGATTCAGGCTCGATTTTACCATGCTGTAGCGGAGCTACCATGTTACTCTACCGCAGATGGATCGACATATAGTACTTCCAATAAGTCCCCTTGACAGGCAATATGAAAACTGCAAGCTTGTCAGGTCCTATTGAATAATATTCCCCGAGCAAGTAAAAGTAAAGCTTGGCATCTACATATTTCCAATGAGCGGCGGCATACCGGATTGGGAGTGTGGTCAGCACTCCTGTAGATAGGAGAGAATATGGTTATCGAGGCCTACTCAGGGGAGAGACATGTATCTGGCTCCCAATTCGTATCCATTAGATAAACTTCTCAACCTACAAGAACTAGTTAGCTACCTATATGAGAATTAGCAGGTGCGTGGACGGAATCTAGGAACAGTGAAAGTAGCACGCCGAAATGTGTAAACGTGATTATAATCCCCATCATGGAGAGATGCAATTTTCATTGACCGTGCTGTCTGACTCGTCTATGAGTTAAAATCCACATCATGCCACCGCCTATGAACGTGTAGCCCGAATCCTCTATGGTTCTTGGACACATCGCATGCTGCCTATGCCTAGTATGAACATAACGCCGATCAAGTACCCTAGCAAAAATCAAAACTTTCATGATGCCGTGCTGGTGTCCAATTGCTCAGACCCCTGTATCAAAACCCTTGTCTCATGTCTATTTTGACCTAATGGCCGTTGGCAACACCGTTAACGCCATTGCTCGAATGTGTAGTCTCCTCAACCGCTTTCTCTAACGCTTGCTGGATATCACGAACCAGATCTTCCGGCTCTTCAATACCGCAGCTGACACGAACGAGATCATCAAAGACACCCACAGCTTCTCGTTGGTCTCGAGGGATGCCAGCGTGGGTCATCGCACTGGGCAGTTCAACCAAGCTCTCGATACCACCCAGACTCTCAGCCAGGGTGAAGATCTTGGTCAGCTGGCAGAATCGCTCAGCTGCATGACGACCTCCCTTAATGCGGAAGGAAAGCATGCCACCACCCATACCGTTTCGATGCTGCCTAAGAGCAATGTGTCGGTGTGGGTGGGAGTCCAAGCCAGGGTAGTTGACGGCAATGACATTGGGGCTGGCCTCCAGAGCCGTGGCAACAGCTGTGGCGTTGGAACTCGACTGCTTCACTCGTAGGTGCAGTGTCTTGACGCCTCGGTGCGCAAGCCAAGAGTCGAAGGGAGACGGGACCGCCCCGCAAGCATTCTGAAGGAAGGACAAGCGCTCACGCAGCTCATCCGAGTTGAATGCTGCCAAACCCATAACCACGTCACTGTGTCCATTGATGTACTTGGTAACACTGTGAACGACAATATCGGCGCCATGGTCGAGAGGGTTCTGGATGTAAGGACTTAAGAAGGTGTTGTCAACAACAACTGCAACACCTCGCGCATGTGCTGCTGAAGCGACGGCTCGAATGTCCACAAGGCGCAACGTAGGATTGCTAGGCGACTCAATCCATACCAGCTTGGTGTTCTCTCGAATGTGCTCGGCAATGTCGACCTCGATCTGCGGGGTGAAGGTAACAGTTACACCATGGGCCTTGGCCACGCGGGTGAAGTATCGGTGCGTGC
The DNA here is from genome assembly GCA_022578955.1 of Hypoxylon sp. FL1857. NCBI lineage: Eukaryota > Fungi > Ascomycota > Sordariomycetes > Xylariales > Hypoxylaceae > Hypoxylon > Hypoxylon sp. FL1857. The sequence goes on along the minus strand of MU400364.1, from coordinate 123,330 downwards.
CACCGTAGACGTCGCTGACGCTGATAACATGGGAACCTTGGGCCAGACTCTGGAGAATGGTAGCGGTGGCAGCGCTTCCACTGCCAAATGCAACCGCGTACTTCGCATGCTCTAGCGCTGCGACGGCCTTCTCGAAGTTGTCGCGATTGGGGTTGGCACTGCGCGAGTACTCATACACGCCAATGGGCTTTCCGGCGGCTGTCTGCTCAAAGGTTGTTGAGAGAGAGATGGGCTCAATCACAGCGCCGGTATTAGGATCGTGGGGTGCTCCGGCGTGAACCGCAAGGGTCCCGAAGCCATGGACAGGGGACGGGGCGCGGGGAGGGGTCTCGAGCGCATGATCGATGGGGACCGTCATGGTTGCGAAGATGACCTCAATTGGTTAGGGTAGCTTGTTTGGCGATTTCTTCAGGCGTCGTTCACCAATATGACCAAAAGAGAGGATGTTTACCAAGATGTCGAGCCCTAGAAATTTTTTAAATTTTTTTTTTGCGCGAAGTAGTCGAAGTGATGGACTTGCCCGAATGGTGAGGCCCTAGTGAATGAACGGAAGGTGGGGTCTTGTCTATTTTTATCTCAATGTAATGGCGGGGTTAGTTTAAGAATGAACGGAGCAGTGGGCACTGTTTGCTGGGCTACAGCGCATTTATAAGGAGATCCATGAACACCTTGGACCAGCCAGGTGATATCGGTTGCGGTGAACAGTGTGGAATAACGACATGGAATTTCGTAGTTGGATTGTTTTGTCATCATGATTACCAAACTCCGATATTCGTCATTTGAGGACGGCATGAGGAGATCCCCCGGCTCGGGTCCTTACTAAGTGGGGCTGCATGGATCCGAGTGCCGCAAAACCGCGGGTACCCGTTACAAACCAGGTCTGTTACCTTCCAGTTTGTTAGCCTTAATCAAACTCAATTTGGTAGATGCGTACCTACCTGAGGTAGACAGGTGCCTAAGACATGACCAACTTAAATGTTGGAATCATTACTGTTTAAAACATCCCATTCGGCTTGTTTCCATGATAAGTCCAAGGTCCTTGTTTTCCCCTTTGTCTATCTGACTCACCTATGCTTAGCACATCATTACACCATATAACGTGCTTCATGAAAATGCCTCTTTCATCAGGCCCTGTATCTATTATTACCTCAACTTACAGCTGGTTCATAACAATACCACAGTGTGACCTTAGCTGAGCCAATTCAATTGGCGCACAGTAACCATCAGAAACCGACAGCCGGCTTATCAATGCATCATGCCTTCAGCTCTGCAGTGCCCACTCCCAGTACAACAGCAAACCTGGGGAATCATTCCAGAAACATTCGGGAAGTATGGAGATATCGGGTCTACAAGCCAATGCAAACCCAAACAAATGCCGATGACGAGTTAAAGTTATCCAAGTATCCCCCTAATGCAGTGGGAGTCAGGAAACTCGGGTTCTTTCCGGCTTGTCCACCACGTATATTGTACTGCATAGCCTATCTAGCTCTGCTTGTTCATACATACAACCGTGCTGCATATCCAGTACTTCCCAAGTCCGGCCTGGGCGTCTGGTCTTCGGAAGCGCGATTTTTATAATGGCCACCTATCTCAGGAGGATCCCAAGGCCATCGCCCTAGCACGCCGTGCCCGCAGTTTCCTGGAGTTGCCAGCATTGACAGCATCCGGAATGCTCGATGGTGGTGCAGGCTCCTTACTCTGGAGTTTCTGTCCTTTATTCGGAGGCCCCTTGAAATTCCCCGCGGTGCAGGCAGCCATGATGTCGTCGCACTTGTTCTCCCAGACATGGCAGTTGGCGCCACCACTCGGTGGCGCCGAATCATAGCACGTTTTGGCCTGGTCAAAGCATGCGCTAGACGACGCCCAACAGCCCGCCTCGGTTGAGTAATCGGGTACTTCCAAGCCTACCCAGTTCGCGTTCTTGATCAGATAATTCGAGGGCACCAAGCCCTTTGGTTGTTTCTGAGTTCTGGACGACGTGCTTGTTGATCCTACTGGCTTGTAGACCTTCGATCCGGGCATCGGGTACGGAAATTTTGGCGAATATATGTTGAAGGAGAGTCCTGGATCACTGGCCTTGACGTGGCCCGGGATGCTAACGCTGTACTCTGCAGGCACGTTGAGGGCTGCCGTGTTATCACTCTCGATATATATCTGAGAACACCCTGTATAAAACTGCGGGTCGCCTTTATCGGCATCATGGAGAGCCAATAATTCGGGTCGAAAGAGCCAGTATCCGCCTGGAAGAAAACTCGGAATATCGAAGGATAACAAGCCATTGTTGTCGATCAACTTCTCTGTGCACCACTTGCCACTGGATTCGTCGTAACCTTCGTCCCACTACGGTGACTGAAGTCAGTGGATTTTCTATATGGGAAAACCGAAGTCGGATTGGGAGACATAAATCATCCCGAGAAAGTCGCTAGATTGCTGGGGCATAGCTACTTCGTAGCAGTGAGTGGAAGATGTTATGAAAGTGCTTACAAGTTTGATCCAACCCGGACCAGCCGCGGAATCCTTCGTCATGTCCTGAACTTGTTTGGCGTATACCGCACAAGGCCCCTGAGTTTCTAGAGTTAGGCTCAAGCTTCTCTTCGAACGTTTGGGGTACATCGTACCTTGTGTGAAATATCTATGGAGCCAGGCTGCTCTGCATCAGGCCATGTCCGCCACTCGAAAGTGAGTTTCCCACCGGTCGACGCGGGACAGGTGAATGCAACAGGTTGGTTGCCATCGACACCTATTAAAGGATCAGCAAGTGTGCGTCATTGCTGAAGAGTTGTCAACTCACCACAAGCCATATCATTACTATCCACGCCAGCAATAGGGTAGGTGCATGTCTGAGGGTCATTGCTCATTCGGACACAGGTTCCATCCCCTTGGGAAACACCATTGATGAAAAGAGTGGTAAAGGCAGTATGTGCGTCTCCTCCAGCAGCAAAAGCTGTGGCTACACCCACAAGAAAAGAAGAAAAATGCTTCATCTCAAACGATGATCTCGAGAAGGGCCTGCGACGTCTCAAATGAATGGAGCTAAATTTTTAAAATTTGGCCAATATGATCCCGTGAATATGTACTCAGAATATCAAGTAACGAAGCCGCTGCCTCGAAGGGTCGACCCAATCAGGTTAAGAAAATGAATGAACGGAACGCCCCAAGGGCGACAAAACATAAAAATGAGTGAATAGAAGCGAAAGTATCTTAATGGACATTCCACTGGAATCAATCGGAAAGGAATCTGGCCATTTTATATCAGTACCGACTAAAGGCGGAGAAAAAGGTCCATACTATAATTTGACAGTTGACATGACAGACTAAGTTTTGTAGGTAGAGACCTAATTTGAGGATCAATTCAATTACATCCCTTCAGACCTACTTGAGGTCTGAGCGCCTCGCTGGTTCACCTTGAATACGGTGTGGCCTACCTTACCAAATCAAAATGGACACTCCAACGTGAGAGCTCCATAAGAAGATACCTGGTTATGTTTGCAAGACTAAAGGGGCGTTTGCTATCCTTGAGACTCATCTTTATCTCAGGGATATATCCTTGAAATACTTGAAATAGGGGCGCTTTGATCTTTCGGCCTCAGATAGAGTGCAATGGTAGCACGTGGATAACATTGGTAGAATCTGGGGAAATGGTATCGGATCTATCGTGATGTAAGGGACAGGGCCGGTGCGGGTGGCTGCATTAATACGTCTTGCAGCCAATCGGCCACGGCTTGCCGAATAAAGTTGAAACAAGTTCGTTCCATCTTCAGCCCTTCACCTCGAACCAACCTGAATGGAAGAAACATCCTGAGCAACTAATAGGTATTGTCACTCGCAAGTGAGAAGACGAAAAGAGCATCCAAGACACATCAACCACTATTGTTAACCGCGGTCTCCTAGGAGGCGCCGAGGCTACATCGTGGTTGCAATCTTGGCTCTCGGCTAGATCCTCATCCCAAGCATTTATAGCCCAGTCGATTGGTATTCATAAAAATCGACCGACATGGCTATGAGCTGCAAGACCAAAAGGCGCATCATGATGATGGCTATACTAAATCAGATTGATTTGCCGTGATGCTTGTCAGCATGTCGTTCGTCAATTATACTAAGCTCCATGCCCTTCAAACGTTTGAGGTTCATCTTGTTTCTGCATTACATACTTCAGAGGACGTCGTCATATTGGATTTTGAGCAGCTAATTGGTGCTCGATGACATGATCAGTGGCTAGCGAGCGACCAAGCGAGGGATTGTGCATTAGCCACATCAAACCATGACGATCAGCGTATGTGGCTAGGTGGCTAATGTGGCGTAAGCTACAGCTTTGGAAGACCTCGACGCTTTTACTCAATGATCATACAATCTCATACTGAAGATATTGACAGGTACTCTTAACCTAGTGATTTGGTCTGATCTCAGCGCTTGTGACTTTTCCGTTTGAGTACTCAATGGGTACCAAGATCTTCATAAAGACGATTTATAATTGGCTAATTAGTCGCACCCGAATTTTGGCATACGTGGGATTGTCTTCAAATTTTGGGACCGTAGAAGATCAGACGACTTACGTCCGAGGAGCTTGGGAAGATATTGGATAGCATGCCAGATCACCAGGTCCATCGCATAATTTTCAAAGCCTTTCTTTTGGAGCGGAGATTAATTGCACCTTAAGGGCATAAGGTCATATCTCAAAGGACTACCCTACAGCCAGCTAAAGACGCCTTCCCCCCCACCTTCCAGCCGTCATGAATTACGTTGCTCTATGCAAAGCGTGACCCGTGCTCTTTTTATATGCCTTCTGTTGTACATGTGGTATGGTACACCGGTGTCATAAATCGTGGGTATCGTTTTATAATTACTCGTTGATCTTGGCCAGGATCCTGGGGACGAATCGTCAGTATCGGCGCATTTACTAACTTTTGACATATTTTGAGGGAGAAAAACTTACTCGCTGTCGCGGAAGAGGTGGTATTCCTCCTCGCCGACTTTGACGGGAGAGCCTCCATACTAGATTTATTGGTTAGTCATAATTCTGTACGCTGGGTAGAAAGGACCTGGGCAACTGCGGATTGCCAAAACTCACCTGAGGAATCAACACCCTATCTCCAGTCTGCACGCCCATGGGCACACGCTGGCCCTCCTTGTTCAACGCACCGGGGCCGACGGCTAGAACTCTGCCTTCGTTGAGTTCCTTCACGCTCGACTCGGGTAGGAAGATGCCGCTGGCGGTCTTGGCCTCAGCCTTGATCCGCTGGACCAACACACGGTCCAGAAGAGGCACGAGGGACTTGACTGATCGAATAGCGGTAGCCTATACATTCCCAGGTCAGTAGGTGATTTTTAATTGCGAATCAATTTATGAGGGGCAATGGGAAAAGATCTAGGTTAAGATTCGAGTCCTCGAGACTTGGCGCGATATTTGTCACATACCATTGTGAAGTATATGCAGGAGGAGGTCGTGAGTCGTAGACAAGAGTTTTCCGGACGAACAAAGACGAATTGGGAGCTCGAACGTTTAAATTTGAAGCTATCACGAGAAGATGGGTCTTTGGAAAGCTTTGGAAGATTCAAGTGGCCGATGGACCCAAACTTTTTTTATTCCTAGGTTTTTCCGACTGCCGGGGTTGGGCCTTTGCAGCATGTCTAGACCCCGCCTGTCCGGGGCTGCCGGATCCCTGCGACTGAATATTTTATCGAGTGAGCCGATTCGACCGTGTAACATGAGTTGCCATGACGGCAGCACTTCTAAGACTTACATGTACACAGGTAGGTACGTAGGTACCTCTCTAAAAATCTCTAAAAATTTCTTTACACCGACAAGAAGGTTAGAATCGAAAATACATCGCATTAGTAGACAGACCGTGAATGCCAACGGTACAGCCGTAAAAGGGGCAAGAATCTACCTGAATCTCTATACATAATTGCATATACTCTAGTCTATACCGCTATGAACCTAAGCGGCTTGCACCCCTTCCACTTTGCCCCTCCCCGCTGTGTGCCGATGAAAATGATTTGAGATATCTAACTCCATAAACGCCGAGGAAACTGTACCTTTCCTCCTATGTCCAAATACAGTGTTCAAGACCTCTATCCACGCGCCACAAACCTCTCCTACTTAGCGGGAGGCGGTGCAGGAGGCTCAAGCACGTGTGTATGATCCTCTGCGTGAATGACTTGTCCATGACCGACCTGCCTACAGATGATAGTGTCAGACACCCAAGGTTCATCAAGGATCTCGGGCATTTGAGCCCGCTTCTTCGGATCGATGGTTAGCATCCGCCCAATAATATGTCTGCTCTCCCTGGGAAGTAGTCGCAATAGACGCCACGGCCCTCTAATGACTTCTTTCTTCTCCTGACTCTGGTTCTGGTTCTGGTTCTTATCCTCACTTGCGGTAGAAGGTGGGTCGACATTCCTGGGCTTTGGCTGCTTCGTGTCCTCTTCGAAAATATCACGCTGCGGAATGTTCGAGAGGTCGTTGGTTGACCTCGAAGGGAGAATTAACTTCTTAGGATCATGACCAGGCGAGGGTTCCGCTGCGAAAAGCTTATACGAATTGTCTGATAAGCGTGGAACCTTCCAGGGGAATCTCCTAAGCGACATGCAGCAGAAGATGATTGCAAGAGACCAGATATCCACAGCTTGAGGATCGTACTTGCGCTCGTCGTATACTTCTGGAGCAAGGTAGGGATCCGAGCCAACAACACCTGATAACTTGTTAGATCCAAAGTCCATATAAAATTCACCGTATCAGAAATCCCACTTACCAGACGCAAGCACTATTTCCGTCTCAAAAGGGTATCTAAAAACATGGGCACTACCAAAATCAATAATCTTCATAATCCCATGCTCGCTGACAACAACGTTGTCCAGTTTTAGATCCCTATGAGCGAGTCCAGAACTGTGAAGGTAGGTTACCCCGCTTAGTATTTGTAGGAAACAGCAGGTAATCTCGGGTTTCGTCATCTTTCCTGTCATGACTATTGCGAACAGATCGTAGGGGGCGTATTCCATCACTTCGTACCACTTTCCCTTCTCTTGAACGATGTCAAGTGTCTCAATGATGTTACCATGGTGCAACGCGGACCCAATACAGAATTCAGCCGTCAATTTCTTCACGTACTCCTTCTCAGTCTCATACGAATGTCGAGGGCGGAATTCTTTCACGGCGAAAACGGTACCGTCCTCAGTCCTCTTCATGAGCTTCACAGAACCTCCAGCACCAGATCCAAGCACCCGACCAAGCTTCCCATACTTTGATGTAAGGCCATGATCATCAGCGAATGGAACCTGGTGGGCTTGTTTGGATCCCAAAGGAGATGGTGTTGCCGATTTTTTCGGCTTGTGGCTGCCTCCAACCTTGAAGAATCTCTTCAGATCAGACATAGATCCATGGGCACTATGTGTCGTAGACCCGGTGCCTGTTGGATGGAGATCGCCAGATTTATTCTTATTGGAAAAAAGACCAGAATGTCTCTTCTCCTGCTTTGTCAAATTGGTCGAAGAGGATGAAGGAGAGCCATGTTTTTTCTTTCTGGAAAATACGAATCTTTGGTCGATATTGCCACCAGTTTTGTTCTGCACCGGCCGTTTACTTGCTGCATAGGGATCATTGATATCTCCCTGGGGAGTAAAGGGCCGCGAGTAATACTGAGACGCGGCATTCCTAGACGGACTAGATTCCCTAGACACAGGTAGCGATTGACCACCAGGCCCGATACTAAAAATGCCTTTCCGGTGTGAGCGTATACCACTCTCATGCTCATCCACTGCAGTCGAGCGTTGTGATATATTGTCAGTGGAGGCAGGTCGATGCGGTAGACCAACTCGAGGGGAAACGGGTCTCGAATCTTGCCCCGAAGCTTGCGGCGTTATCGCCTGGGAATCAAACCCCCCATCGGAACCTGATATTCGGACGGACCTTGCGCTCTTTCCACTAGAGTCTGCTGCGGAAGTCCCGGCTGGCGTTAACGGTGGTGATGCCAACTCGGGGGCTTTAGGGCTCAATCGGGGGGATGGATGGCCCATGGGACTATGGCTATGCTGCGGAGTTGCGCCAGGCGTGGTCTCGTTTGACGCCACCTAAAGATACTTACTGTTAGTTGTATCTGGATTCTCGCAGGACTGAGAGCCGCTTGAAATAAGCATATCAATGCAAGTGCCACTCCTTGCTTGGTCCAAAAGAGCAAATCGGACAAAGCGGCAAACGATGGCGAACCACTTATTTTTTTGCCTCTCACAGCTACCCCGAAGAAGAAGCGAATTTTATATACGACTACGCTAGAGGAGACGACATACCCTAGAAGGCGGGAGCGAGACTGGATCAAACGAATAATTCTGCAAACGTTGCTCCTGAAGCTGGGCTCCGTGGAGCGTACTGGTCAAGGCCCGTATCAAATCTGGATTGGCAGATCCGTCTCTTCGAGCTTCCGGGCTACCAAACGATGCAATTGGAGGTTCGATCTCGTCGACTATGGATGAGAAGCGTACAGCAGGCGCACGCTCTGAGAGTTTTGCAGTGGCATCGGTACGTTCGGGTATATCGCTGGAGCTGCCTAGGACGTTGAAAACAAACGCAGTTAGCCATCAATGCAAAGAAATTTAACTCCAGTCTAAGACATAGCAGAGCAGAGGCCGGGTGGGTGCTCAACAAAGAATAGATCGCAGAAATACCTTGCGGCTGCTCCAGTTTGCGGTCATCAATGTCGATCGGGGTTGTCATGGCAATCTCGGCACTGGGAGCTAGATAAGGGTAGAATGAAATTGCTACAGTACGAAGATAGAAGCCTCACAAAATCTGGGCCGAGGGATGGCCCCCAAAAATAATTTGGTAAGGAAAGGGGAAAGGAGTAAAAAAGAAGTGATGATGATATGATGTGCCAGACTTGGTAAATGTCTAAAAGATCTCAAAACTTGTGGGAGTCCTGACTTATGTTCATCATGGTGGGGCTCTCTGAGGAGGATGGAGGTAGATTGCAGGTAGATTTGTAGGTAGATAGGTAGCTCTTTCCGCTGCCCGCAACAGCGCCCTCTGAATTTTTACCTAAGAGACAGGATGTAACAAGCCTTGTACAACCGAATTTGATCAAATGCTATGTACGTGATGTACGTATATTTGAAATATTGGACTCATCGATGTACTGTACAAGAGACCAATAGGCCGCCGTATCGGCCGGGCTGAGCTGCAGAGGATAACGCGGCGACTGCTTACACCAATCCGGCCGTTTGGTGACGAATTCGAGGTACAGTACTTCCAGGGTTGCAAGTTCTTACCTCGGCGGTTTACCCGGAGTGCACCAGAGCCAGTTCCGAGTTGGTTGAAAGAATTGAAGAGTCACTGGGAGGCTTGGACGTGGGTCATGTGGGTCACCCTTGCGGCCCTGTTGGTGGGGACCCAAGATTTCGAACCCGTTTGCGTCCTTTGCAACGTTAAGTGAGGTACTTAATACTTGCATTATACGGCGGGGGATTGGCTGGCAAGCATCGACTACCCGAGCATAAACTTTTTTTTTTCCTTCCCCCTCTAGATAAAAAGTAGGTAACGTTCAGAATTGGAGGTTTTGCCTTTTGCCTTCCTGTCAATCCCGGTATCCGATTAGGTCGGTTGACCAAATCGAGCAATCCAATTTTCGACTAGAATTGAATCCGAATAGGAATACATTGCTTTTTCTTTCCTACTTCTGCCGTAGATACACCACATATGTACCGGATTCAACCTTGACCTGCATCGCAAGTACCCAATAACAATATCCAAGGTCCAAGTGTGCCTGAAATTGATTAGCTTGCAGCAGCCCGTCTGCGGGCGGGGCCTGTGATCTGCCATGCATTATCAGGGCCGAGATTTGTCTTTCCAACCAAGCTTCCACCAATGGTTTGTACAGCTTACCCATAGCTCTAGATCTTGGCCAATACACTTTCTACCATCTATCAGAACTTCAAATTTGACGACGAATCCGTTCGAGACAGCTGTCTGAGAAGCATTTAACATTATTCACCGTCACAAGTTCCATAAATCGACAGCGCTGTCCATTTCCGATATTCCCCCCTCTTTTTTTTTTTCACGGACGCGCAAATCTTGGCCATGACACTCGGGGAATACGGGTTCGATCAGGTCTCAATATTCGTACGAATACGGAATTTACTATGCGCAGTACAACTAGGCATGTCGCGCGAAGTTGGTACTACGTATATCCTTGTGCTTGTGTTTATTCTTATTATTCACATGGGTGAAATGCTGGGTCACGACCCACGCAATTCTAGACCCGGCATTCTAGAATCCGTTTAGAAGCTGGTGCTCGCTCGGTCAGGTGCGTCTTGGGCGTACAGATTTATAAACCTCCTTGGGACTCTGCGTTGCCAATACCTGCGCATCTGGTACCTAATCGGCGTCAACCAATCCGGTGTATCGCCTCCAAGCCTTGCGATGTAGTCTTATCCCATTGTCGATTATAATGCATGTATGCAGCCAAGACCGAAGCCGCTTCACAATCCGGTAACACAAAGACAACTGTCTTGAAGTACCAATACCACCCTCATATGCGCAGATAGCTCAGTTCGTGTCCTTTCTTATAGGTACTACATACACTTTTATACTCCAAGTCGCCAGACAACACAACCACCATTGCATATATCTTACGAACCATCGGCACCGGGTCAATTTCAATTGAAATTATCGTAGAATATTTGATAGGGAGTTGAAGGGGTGAGATGTAGGTACTCATCCCCGGGTATGTATGAAACCATCTATTTACACGTAAAAGTATGAGACCTCGTTATTATCAAGCTTAGCCAGGGGTTTCCACCATTGCCGCTGCATAAGAAGCGTCAACGGATGAAATGCCGGTACCACTGCGCTCGATCCGTATATCATACAGGTGTGGTAATACATGTCATTGTTTGTACATGTATAGAAGGAGCTCTGAAATAGACGATCGACCTCGTGCCATGTGCTCCAACGCCCGGTAATGCAGAAGGCGGCCAATTCCGCTTTGCCCAGCACCTACGCAATGACGGCGATACCCATTGACTTGGCTTGGAAGATGACAGACCTGCAAAGGCCTTCTAGTGAGAGACCGGACAACCGTAGTTCGGACTGCTTTATCTTTGCGATCTCGTATATGTGTTTTAGAGTAATCGTGCCTACTATTTCGTGGCCCGGTTTGCTTGCAGCTTTTTTCTTCCCCTTCTTGGTGAGTGGTAGTTCTGCTGCATTCCGGAGGAGCCAGGACGTCTGCGGTGTTCGGACATCGAAATGAAACGATCGGTCTGCTCGTACTGTTACTCGAGTTGGCATGGGTGTTCCTTGGATAATATGTGCCGTCCGCGCATTGAATTCCTGTGTGCTGTTAGTATTCTTAACTCATCATTCCTATATGTAGCGATTGGGTCGATCTTACTTTACAGAAATCCATAGATTTCACTCCTTTGCTTCCAAGCGCGGGACCGACGGGTGGACTTGGGCTAGCTTTGCCCGCTCCTACGATGAGCTTCACAATCTGGTCGGCGCCAGTGGTCGCTGAGCGCGCCTTAGACATCTTGTGACTGTTGTGCGTAGACTGATAAAGAAGATGTGCGAGTTTATCGTCGATGCTCCCAGTGGTCAAGAAACCCCAATTTTTTCGAACACAATCTGAGAAATTTGCATCAGCCACAGATAAGTACGTACCACTTTTTAGTGCGCCACAACGGTGAGGTCACTGGACCCTAAGGCACAAAGATGCAGGGGTTTGGCACAACCTGTACCGAAGTACCCAGACCATCCCGAAACGTGATTCGAGGACCCCGCCAAAACTTCGACAGCTTGAGCTACTTCTCCCACTAATCAAGACTTCCCATAACCGCAACCACAATTATCACCGCTCTTTTACTCCTCTGGTAAACCCCTATTCAGCCCTGCTCCGTTGTCTCGCCTCATCTGTATTACCTATCCTTACCTTCTTTCTTACCTGTACTTAATACCTAAAGATCCCCTCTCTTGATCATGTTCAACTGGGCAAAGCAAACGTCAGCAGCTAACCGCCCCTGACCTCTTTGCCTGGTGACTTCGGCTAACTGGTTGCCTAGTTTGGCTAATGTCGTGGGCACGGAAGAACCCATCTATGGCCCTTCGGCCATAAAGTCCGTTGCCGAAGATGCTAAGAAGACGCCGTATACCGAGTTGACGAGAGATGATCTCAAATGGGCGGCCATGGACTCGACCTGTGTCGAGACCCAGACCTTCTATTTCATGGCGGACAGTGGTCATCTAGCTTTTGCCCAGGTCATCTATAGCAACGTGGCGTATGGACTCTTAACCACTCTTTTGCGTCTCGATCTAGCTGACTTTCTGTGAAGCGGCATTCGCACGACTTGCCAGTTCAACTCCAAAGTCTTCTATACTGACGGCTCAAAGCCTCTGTGGAGCTCGACGCCGTTGAGCCATACCGAGTTCAGCGAAGACAAGAGCAACTTCTACGCCAAAGACTGCGCTTTAGAGCTGTCAGAAGATGGCAAGACGTACACAATCAAGTCGATGAACGACCCCCACGCTATTGTCAATCTCAAAATAACAAGGGTAGCGCCGGGCTTTGTCGCCGGCAAAGACGGCAAGACCCTTTTCGGTACAGATCTATCTCATCCGTGGGGGAGCATGCGACACGCCTTTTGGCCAAGATGCGTAACCGAAGGGAGCATCATGACGAAGGATGGCCCTATCGACTTCAAAGGAAAAGGATTCTATTCCCACGCCCTGCAAGGTATGAAGCCCCATCACGCGGCAGCCCGTTGGAATTTTGTCAATTTCCAGGGGCCGACTTATTCCGCGATCTTGATGGAGTTTACTACGCCTCCGTCATACGGTACTACCGTAGTGACCGTTGGCGGGCTTGCCAAGGACGGCGAAATTATCACCGCTGGATGCAACTGCAGTGCTAAGCATCTCAAAACGAAGCAAGACTCTGAGAATGACTGGCCCGAACCCACCGAGATCAAATTCACGTGGTCCGGCACCACAAAGGATGGAAAAGCCGTTGAAGCCAGCCTCGATTGCTCGCTGGGAGATAGGATCGATAGGATCGACGTGATGGCGGAAGTTCCTGGCTTCGTCAAGAACATTGTTGCCGCTGCGGCAGGAACTAAGCCATACATATACCAAGTGAGTAAAAAAGGGCATTAACTCAAGGCACATTGGTGATTAACAATTCGAATAGTTCTACCCTCACAATATCCCTACCGAGCTCAAGCTGAAAATCGGAGACCAAGAGATCACTGAGCAGGGACGCGTGTTTAGTGAAGCGACCTTCATATCGGCGACGGAGTAATCTTGTCAAGGCTCGGGACGAAGCATAGCATAGACGCCGATGCCCTTTACTAATAATGGCTGTGATAAACGGGGCAGAGCAACAACTAGCATTACGTTTAGAGTACGGACGCTCTGTTGAAGCGCATTTCCTTGTAAGAAGGTCTGACTGCGCTCTAATTACTCGCCTTCATCTAGCATGCAGTTAGGATATTACACCCGGGTGACTTAGGGACATTAGAGTTCATAGAGGCATATGATCACTCGTTGAGACGCAAAGGGATGAAAGCATAATCGGATTCCGCTCTTCGAAACCTTGTACTGTCTTTATAGGTTGCATTGCTATGGTTATATAAATACAATCGTTATTCTGAAATTGGCACGCGAGGGAATGGGAGGAGGTATATACTAGGTACCCTGCATATCTTATCTTATTTCCTTTTCTATATGAATGTCGAACTTGAACTTATATGAGCAACCATACTTGGTAGGTTAGGTACCTAATGTAGTATAAACTCAGAACTCTTGTATACAATGATGACTCGAACATACGAAGGTCTTGATCAAGAGAAACATACGATGATAACGGACTAGAGCAAGTGCCTGTTCGCCGTCGCTTCCCCCAAAATGCTACGTTGTCTTATCGATATGGCGCGCAGTTGGGGTTCTGCCTGTTTCATTATATCGTGTGGCTGCCTTCCCCCACATCGCCCACTTTCACTCCGCATTAACAAGGTATCGTCTGCATGCGCCGCATCACCTCTGTTGTCCTGACAATCAAGTCTCCTTGCTTTGTCTTTTCACGCCGTTATCCTGCCCTGACCGTCTAAGTGCCACTGGGCCAAAATGCCGGGAAAAGCTATTCCTCGAGGCGGAATCGGTGGGAAAGGCCTAGGCGGCAAAGGAGTATGTTCATTTTTCTAGTCTAATCTGAGATGTCTCACCTTAGTCGGTGTCGCTGATAGCTGTTTGCTAACTCGTTCCACCAACCTAGGGGATCAAGCGCCACCGGTACACAGCACAAGACGCCCGCAGAAGCAAATGGCAATAGTTACTAACCGTTGTGTAGCAAGATTCTTCGCGACAACATCCAGGGCATCAGTACGTGGCCTACGCCTTCCTATATACATGTATATATAATATGTTGTAAGACCTAAAGTTCACAAGTCGCTAACGTGCAATGCGCTTTCCAGCCAAGCCTGACATCAGGTACTTACTTCTCTTCTAAATCATCCCATCTCCGCAACCCGGCTCGAATCTACGCTAGCTTCGCCGCTATTGCATCTACGCTCGTCCCATGACTATCGTTTTCGTAAGCCTAATTCTCCGCGTAGACGACTTGCCCGCAGAGGTGGCGTCAAGCGAATCTCTGCCCAGATCTACCCCGAAGTTCGCGCAGCTCTCAAAGCGAGACTCGAACAGGTATGGATTAAGTGCACACCACATTCATTGTTCTTTTGTATGCATTGTACTCAATGTCACTTAAATACAGGTCATAGGCTATTGTGTCATGTACACTGATTACCGTCAAAAAAAGACTGTAACCATTAGTGATGTAAGTTGCAGGCTGCACAATACCTCTATCGGCCTCCTGAATGCACTACTAACACGCATCACATTCTAGGTTCTGCACTCTTTGAAACAAATCGGCCGACCAATCTACGAATTCGATGACGTGACTATCGGGCAGGCCAAGAAAAAGAAGTAATTCCAAAAACAACAGCATCCACGAGATGACAACGTTCAAACCAATATTTGAAGTGATGTACAAGACGGACGATGTAGGAACAATCACGGTGGCGATACGACTTATTGCCCGGCGTACAAGTGGCTATTTTCTGGCAGGGACGATGTTTTCCTCAAATGCGGTTGCAATGTAGGCAATAGTGTTAGCGACGAATATTCGCAGCGACGTAACGATACCCAAATGCTCAAACACAGAAATACTCAGCTCGATTGAGGTAGTTTAGAGATAGCTTCATGAAGAAACGATTCATTGTCTACCCAGACTAGAAATGCTCTGAAACGAACGGGGGTATAGATCAAGCACTGTAAAACAAGTAGCCGCCCAACGCCAACCGGCCGATGCTGTTGACCTCTAAAGTCTTACCGAGTCTTCCTGGTTTCTAATGTTTCCGTCTCCTCTTGCTGCCCTCCCATTCACTTAGAACCTTTTCTAAAGTCTTCGCTGCTCTTTGCTCGTCTTTTCTAAACGGTCCGTTGAAAACCTCTGGTAATACCACAGTGCTGTTGGCATGCTCTTTCGCGAACCCGACCTCGGCGTCCTTGCCGCACTTCTCCCTCGTCACCTTGACAGCTTCGTGTAGCATATCGATGCCAACACCCTTATGCCGGTACTTAAGCTTGACCGTCCACGCGCGAATCACACCCTTGCCCCCTCTAAGGGCCGAATTCCGGCTCCGCTTCTTCCCGGCCAAGTTCGGATTCGGCTCGAGTCGCAATACGAGGGCGCCAATGAGATCTTTCCCGAACCGCACGCCGATGACAGTGTCCTCCTCGCCGTCCTCCGATACCATCCAGCTCCACTTCATGTTCTCGGCGATCTGGATGTACTGGCCTGTAAAATAGCGGATGGTGAGGAGATAGATCATGACCACGCCGGAATGCAGCATCAGCGCCGTGCCGGGGTCTCGTTTTATGCGCCATGAGTACTGGTATGCGATGGCAAGCCCAACGGCCAGAAGGGAGAGTAGGTAAGGGTGGAAGACTAAGTACTTCGATGCCGACTGCCGTTGCTGGGCTATCGAGTCCGTTACTAAGTTCAAGGCGTCCACCTTGTCGGTCTCGGTGCCCAGAATGCCGACAGATAAGGGAGGCAAGTCATCTGGCACTGGATGGCTCGGCGGATCAATTGTCACGAGCGGCGACGGCGAAGGCGGCGGCAGCTGATGCGAGGGTGCGGGCTCCATATCTGGCGTCGACATGGCGGAAGGGTTTACGACGAGGTTCGCCCGCAGGAAGAGGAAGAATGCTGTTCGCGGAGGGTGCTGATCAGCTCTGTTGAAGCCAATGGATACTCCTCGCCCTTCTTGCCCGATTTCGAATAACCGAAGTCTTGCTTCTCACCTCGGTTTCCAGCTCGTGCGATTTTGTGCGATATCAAGTTGCGAGGCGAGAGTTACACCATGTCACTCATGAAAAAACATGGAATGAGACGGCGAAGTATTGAACTTTCAATTCAAGACAGGAAAAAGAAACGACGAAGGTGATACGGCCCACGAAGAATTGTTTATGAAAGGAAAGTACTGTTCCCCTACTCACCAGTGCTAGTCTTTAAACCCGGCACCGCATTCATTTTGTCCATGACGGTGCCGGGTCCATAGGCGTTCAAGTCCAGCTCTCGTGCCACGTGCGCCATCTCGACGTTGTGTGTGGACAGCCAGCTCTGCGGTGGGCAATAAAGTTTTTTTTTTTTTTTCCCCGGGCCGGATTCTGTGTGAAATATAAGTGTTTTGCACTGTAATTAAAAATGTCGTAATTTTTTACCAGCTACTTGGGACCCTAGGGTCTTGGATGCTTCTGGACCCCCGAGAAAAAATAATAATAATAATGGGTGAGGAGCTTGCTTGCTTGCTTTTAAGTACTAGGTAGGTACTTTACTCCAAGCTCTAAGCAACAGCTTCGGAAGGGTGGGATTGTTTCGGCTATATTGATGACGACAACTTCGAGAAATAAATAGGTTACGGAAAAGATGGGATGGGATGAAATGATAAAGAACGGACAATGGGGAGGATGGGACAATAGGCCAGAAATAGGATTGAACAAAGGGTGCGGTCTTGGCTGGAATGCTTATATCGGCTGCTCCAAGATAGTTCGCAGATAAACCAAGAGCCGTTTCCGTTTCCTTATAAGCAACGCTGCTGCACTGATGACATCGTCCCGCGGGGAACGCTCGTTACCAGTCGATCACCCGGTGGTTATCTGATAAGAGGGTGTATAGACGAATGAAATCGTTGGAAGGGAACTCTAGAAAGCGCCACTATTCGCTTGTCCCAACCCCAAATCCTGGATTTGGCACTATCGTCGTCTTGGGTGGCTGTCCTTGTGAGATGGAGGGCACCAGAGCCGTGGATCGTGAGAGGTTTTCTCATGTTATACGGCTATTTTGAGACGAAGCTGTCGAGACTAGAGGGGCCCAGACCATCCCTAGCTAGGTTTTAAAATGGTTCGTGTGTGGCAGGTGTCGTATACCATGTCCACCCAGTCCCCTAGCGAGTTGGGACCCATCTGTCTCGAGTATCGAACATCTTGTCGATCGCGCTCTAGATCATGGGGAGGGATGTTTGTTGGTCATGTAGATCAAAGGGCATCCCTAACGTTCAATTGAAGCCGACGAGAGCCTTCGGGAGCGCTCTTAGTTCGTGGGGTGGAACAGTCGAATCCATCCTATCGTGCCAAGACGTGATCCAGAAAGCTCAGAGGTCGATAAGAGATGGTCTAACCCCAGACAAGCGCGGGGTGACCAGGTGGATAGAGTCAGGCTTGCGTCTCTTGAAACGCCGAACGCGTAATGTTTGGGAGGGAATTGACTCAAAGCCAACAAAAGCCCTCTTCTCCGTAGGAGCAGCCCTATTGCCGTCATTGATCAACAAACCGCCCTTTATAAAAATTGCGCAATTGGCGTTGCGAAATCATCGACAAGAATACTACTTGCGTGGTAGATAGATCCAATAGCGTGGCATAGAGTATATGACGAGACGGGATCCGCTGCATTACATATATGCACCCGATTCTGCTGGATGTGCTGCTACGTCGAATGAATGCAACATTGAAGCCGATTTAAGGGACGTTGCTGACCCCTCGGTGACGCAACGAAAGCTACCTACACTGGGATAGTGACTCGGTAAGTATATTAAGGGATAGGCACGTCCAAGACTTCCATAATGGAGGACCGCGAGGATCATCTATTTCTAGCTCGTATAAGTAGTGGTTTACATCCATACAAGTAGCCCGGGATTTCTGTATGTCAATGTGAAATGCATTCAACACAGCTCTTGTAAGTTTACCGTGCAATGCGCGCAACTTGGGAAACACTGGCCCTTAATAACCTACCTCCTTAAGTTACATTACCTAGGTGGGTATGAAGGCACGTTCCATTGAGGAAATTCTTGCCGGCAGTTTGAAGTCGCCGAAGGTTCCCCTCGTCATGACCTATCATGTATCCCCCGTCCAAGTCCAAGTCCAAGTCCTTCCACAGATTGGGCCATGCAGTTATCCATCATCATTCTCTAAAGGAAGCACGACCTACATAATAGGAACTCTGGGAGCGAAAAGTCCTACTTATGTAATCATGAGCACATGCACATGATCCCGTTATACCCGGTCCTAATTTCCCTATCCCAGACGGCTCGCGCCATCTGCTGGTCATCCACAGCCACCGACCAAGCCACCCTTGGCTGCCCTAGCCACAAGGGTAGGACCTTTGACCGCCAGATGGCCTAAGCTCTGAGACAGTTCCCAAAACTGATCTTTATCCCGACCAACCCCATGTCGGTCATGTCATCTTTCCCAGCCCTACAAGGCGACAGATTGACTTCACGGTACCATAAGCCACAATTGCACAGCATCCGATCATGTATCTTGACCAAAGCACGATATAGCGATGCCATGCGAAAACGGGCCTGATCTGATTGCCATTTCCATACCCATCTAGCGGTACTACGGCATCGTGCAGAGGCGAAGACCGTTCATCACGCGGGTGTTACTGTTCCCTGTTGCTCTCCTCAAGGCGTCGCCGACGCACCCCAGAGCCAATATTGAACAACCAAAGTGCATATCACAAATGCGGACCGTCGCAAAACGGCCCTCGGTAGGTAGAACACTGTTATGTCGTGGCATCAACTCGCTTTTCGAACTCTTCCCCGTGCAAGGTAACAGCCGATATGGGACGGCTGAGCTCTACAAAAGCAGCCATACGTCCAAACCCGAGCAAATTTCACAAAAGGACTGGCATTCGATGTTTGGAAAATCGAATAGCGTCAAGCTCTTACCTTTATCCCTTCGCTGCTGTCCCCTTTCCTGCTGCGCTTCTGATTGGGCAACGCCCGAGTCCTGCAGTCAGCAAGCAAATTCCCACTCAGCTGGCTTTTGCATATGCGGACAAGGCGTAATTTGGGGTCCTTTCTGCCTTGTTGCCTGCGTACTTCACCGAGTCGGATTTTGGACCCCAACTCCATCGCTTGCGCTCTTATGCAGCCCTGTGAGCCGCGAACGGTAAGTTAAACGCACTGCCGATAGTAATTACAAGGGGATGCTGGAGGGAGCCTGTTCAGTGGTCACCAATGGCTGGATCTGCTCTTATTAGTCGGCGGTCGTTACCGCTGGTCCTAGGGTACAAGTACTCCTGCACCTGCATCAATGCAAAAGTCCTACATCGTCATATTCAGGGTAGCAGATTATTTTCTAGATCTTTCAAAATAAAGTCATGGATCGGTGGCGATCCACTTGGCCCCGACCTCTCTCATTCCGTTCAAGCTGTAGTCTATAGTCCCGACGTTTGTTACCGCAATGGAACCGAAAAAGAGCTTTGCCACCGCCGACTCGGCTTCTGATGATGATGCTACTTTGCTTGATTTGGACCCGCCGGTCGGGCGGCGCGTGAGGGTTCGTCAGGCTTCTTCACTCCACCCAGAACGGCGGTCACAGTCGAGTATCCGGTCGGAATCCAGCCCACGAGCATCTTCGCCATGCGCGTAAGTAGCACTTGGATCTCAATATGGCTCTGAGCATACTGACTTGTCAAGGACCCGAGAGACCCCAGAGGAGAATTGTGCACTCCAGAGATTTATAGTATGGACCGCCGTCAAGCGGAACAAGTCAGTTCGAATGGTACCGAGCGACCGTCTAAGATGCCCTCTTCTTCTGTGTGGGGAACGATTCGACGACCATGAAACAATGCTAAGGCACCTGACTAAGTGCCGACATCTCGAGACTGGTGAATACCTATGCTACGACTGCATGAAAGTTGAACGATTCAACGACGGCAAGTGCCGCTGTTGTGTAGGCCACCGTACTAAACGAAGACGGATTATCAACCTGGCGAAGAGTTTCTTTTCGAATATTGGCAATAGGACACGAAGAGGGACCTCTCAGCCTAACTTCCAGGACGACGCCGCCATGCCTCCGCCTAGCTACGATTCTCTCGTGATCGACCTCGAAGAGCAGAGCCAACGACGACAAAGACAACAGCAGGAGCACGAGCAACCACAGGAGCAACGGCAACAACCCCAGCCCCGGCCACAACTAGAGCTCAACGGTAGAGAGATACACGAGTTGGACTCGAGACAGATGCTACCGACAGCCGAACTCGACCCCATCAATTATGACAGGCAACTCGTAGGTATCCCCGTTGCTTTAGATCGACGTAACGCGACACCCGATGCTCTGGCATGCCCGCCAATGAATATGGCCCCTCGGCAGGAAGGTCCTCTGCTACAACATATCGACAAGGATAACTCTATGCCTCCACCTAATTTAATACCTTCAAGCTCGATCGGCACTCGGCCGTCGTTAGCCCTAGATACTCACATAGACCGTTATAGGAGCGTTCCTCGAACGAAGCACCTTTCCCCAAGCTCATCTCTTCGATCGACAAGGAGCTCGCAAAACGTGTCACCAGTTACCCCGTGGAGTGCAAATTCAGGTATTTCCGAAGCCTGGACGATGGGATCTGCTGTTGATACCGCGATGACGTCGCCAATAACTCCCATGACTCCGAATGATCTCCCGCCAGTATTACAGCTGGAAAACGAGTTATCAGCAGCAAAGGCGGCAACCGTATGCCCAGACGACGCTTGCAACTATCTGGTCGGCGACATGCCCGAACTACCCGGTGATGATTCACTGTCCATACCACGCGGATTGTCCGACCCGTTGTCCTTCTCGTTTGATCCCAAAGATGACTACTCATGGATGCAATCTGTGAACACAGAGCTATCACTTGCAACCTCGGTCAATATGATGTTCACAGACCCTAGCTCTAAGCCAGCCGGTATGCCAGCCGGGATCTTCGAGTCATCAGACCGCGTTCCTGAAACTAAAGCACTTGTTGAATCAACCTGGGAAGTCTTACAAGAACATGTGTCGTCGTCTTTGTTGAAATTATCGCACGTCGAGGGGAATCCACTGGTACAACGACTTCGAACGCAATCGCCCAAAGCTATAGCATTGACCGGGCTTTCAAGCTTAAGAAATATATTGCAGGGCAATAACATTGAGGACCCGCTCGACTACATCTGTTTCATCCATCTGATCTACGCTCTCTCGGTCATAATCCACGAGAATGAGCTTGCAACACGTTCTAATTTGCTATATCAACAAGCCTTCGCCTACCAGCGCCTCCTTGACCCAGCCCATGTCGAGGATTACACCCAGATCGTGACAGCAATCTGGCAACCTACGTCCGATGAACAGTCTCGAACACGAAGAGGAGTCTCAACGACTGGATCATCGAATACCAAGGGCAAAGAGCCTGATTACGGTAGAGATTCAAGGATTAATCCAGATACTGACCCTCTTGTTGCAGTGGGACAAAACTTCCTTGACGGTAAGGCACACCCTTCGAAGTTAGATCTACAATTCCGTTGACAATAGTAGACCTGGAAAATTCCGTCATAGCTAGTGGTTCGCAGAGGCCAACCGAAGTCCATACGTCTGAGCTATGGGCCACGCACCTAATGGATTTTCAGCCAGGAACTTTGAATGAAAGTCCTTTCACGATTACGGTTGATTACATTATTCAGGTCCTAAGTTCGAAGTTCCACGATTCCCCGACGCTACTGTCAAGACTTAGAGAAATCGCGCAAGGGGTTCATATTGGATTTATCACAACCGTTCGCAAGCTCGAACTTGCGATGTTGCAAGCAGGCAAGGTGAGCTATGGAGGATATTCTTTACTTTCAAACAGGAGCTAACATTTCGACTGGTAGAATTCTTTGGATTCTTCCCACCTCTTCGACGAATTCATCCCACAAGTCAGGAGACTTTGCGACCCGATATACTCGGAAGAGGAATCCGCTTCAAGAACAAGATATCAAACTCTAGGAGTTTCGTTGGTAGAGACTATAATTGCATCGATTACGCCCGACTCACAGCACACACAGGAATCAAGCACGTTCCCATATAACGATTTTTTGGAGAATCTACATGAAACCTTCGCTGATCCCGATGACTTCCTGGCAAATCTGAGCACGAGTGCTTCTCAGCAAAACCAGGCGGAACTTGCAATCATCTCAAGCTTTGATTCGCCGGTTAGCACCATGGCTCTTCGAGGCATCAACCCTAGCACTCATCAACCACCCACCGCCCCGAAATCCTTCACCACGTCCTCCTCTCATACTGGAACACCGAGCGAACATTTCATAAGCTCACCTGCCGCCTCAAGACCAATCCTTGTCCCGTCTCCACCAAAGCCTCAAACGCCAGGTGGCGCTGGAGCTAGCCCGCAGCCCGTCTCGTCTGCAAGCCAGAAAGTAGAAGCAAATGATGCTTGTGAGATCTGCGGGTACCGCCCCAAAGGCGACCCGCAATGGTTCAAGGGCAGTATGGCGAAGCACAAGAAGATGCAGCACTCGGCAGGACCACCGATCATCTACAAATGTCCCTTTCCCGGGTGTAACAGCCAGTACAAGAACCGCCAAGATAATCTACGCCAACACCAAATTGAGAAGAGCCATTTCGTTGGGGACGAGGCCAACCGAAGACCCAGCAAGAGGAAGAAGACATCACCTTCAGCTTAGCCACGTTGACGACATAGGAAATGACTATCTAGGAGATGACGGAATCTATTACATGGATATTTGCATTAGCTTAGGTGTTTAGGCTTGATATTGACTTGGGCGGCTTTCTGCTGTTTCTCTTCTCCAAAAGCGTTTCTTAGCTACGTGTCTTCCGTCATTGGTTAGGAGTTTTGGATGAAACGATTAGAGATACCACTACGAATATACTAGAGATAGAACTGGGCCCGGTGGCAGTTTGCACTACTTAGTTATGAAAATCTACAGCTAGGCTGGATATATACGAGATTCGTGAACTTATTGCCCTATTCACACTGTCTTATCTACTGGAGGCGTCCAGATGTCTTGGATAGAGAAGTCAATCACATGGTTTCTCCTGTGATGCCCCCATAGTTGGGAAATAGCCAAATCACCTTATGGGTGCCATGTAACTCGGAATCGTCCCCGAGCTGAAAAGACGGATTGGAGGCCCAACCGTCGATCCATACTAGAATAGGGATGCAGGAAGAATACAGATTAAGAGATACGGGGAGAGAAGAGCGCATTTACACTTCATTACTTGAACAACCACTCAGAACAGCCATACCCATATGTTCAGGTCAAGGTACCCTGCTTGGCGCTGCGTCGTTGGGAGGCATCCGGACAACGCCGTGGGAGTGAGCATGTAACATGAAACCTCAAAAACACTTACGGGCGTTGTTCCACTCGAAGAGGACGAAAAAAAAAGTTTCCGGATCCTCCAGGAAGACGTCCCGCGTACGTAAGCCCCCTTGTAATTCTCCACTAGGTAACCCTAATTAATATATCTCCGGTCAGCCTTACGGAAGGGTGGATTCCCGAAGGAATCGCATCCTCGCTCGCGATGCGACCCTCGCGCTACGCTAATATGTAAGTAATCTGATCAGATCGGGACTCCAGCCCTACGACTGGCTTATGACTAATTAATGGGCAACCACAAACTCGCCAGCCTCTGCGGGGGATTGGTTAGATGGGCTTACGAGAACGAGCATGGATCCCACGTCATATAGGGTTCTCGAACGGGAGGGATGGATGAGGTCTCTATGTGGAAGACGGAAGAACTGGAGGCCTGCCGGTGATGCCAGCGTTATGCATGAGGGTAACTACCTAATTTTGGCCTACCCGTTTTCTATGTGCTGATGTCACTATGCCCCGTAGTTACGATGTTGGGGGTTCTGAGTGAGACATGGGGTCGGCATTTATATCACAGTCCAGACGCAATCTGCGTGTAGAATGCGAGTGTTTGCCAGTAACTTTCCGTTATCATTAACTGATATTGATCAGTTTTTTAAAACCGCGACTTAAACGTGTCGGGGGCAAATTAAAAAAAAAAAACTCGTAGCAAAGACCAAATGCTAACCATGGGGTATATGTCCTCCAAACGCCAAGTACTTCTGTAGGTCTCGAAAAAACTCATCTGTTTCTATTCTCATCCAGTCTGGTGAGACATACCTTACATTCACCAATCACGGTGCTGGCTATAGTTCTGCAGCCGCCATTGCACGCAAGCATAGGTACTTAATTAAAGCCATTCAATGACGCTTCCTTGCCAAATATAGGGATCGGGATGTATTCGAATCACGGGGTCTGTTATATTAGTTGTTGGAAATCCATACGGGCTCATATGGTCGGCGACTTACTTCGGAATCCAACCCTGTAAGCATATTCGAAGTCAAGGACCCAATGTTCCCATCGGATCAAGCCGGGTTTCAACCCGTGCTTAAATTCGAAGTAGCTGAGCTAAGGAGAAATGAGCCGCTATCGTGATAAGGTGTTTAGAGGAACTTACCTTCTCCACAAGCTTCTCGTAGTCTTCTAGT
The DNA here is from genome assembly GCA_022578955.1 of Hypoxylon sp. FL1857. Classification (NCBI taxonomy): domain Eukaryota; kingdom Fungi; phylum Ascomycota; class Sordariomycetes; order Xylariales; family Hypoxylaceae; genus Hypoxylon; species Hypoxylon sp. FL1857. Next base: position 98,476 of record MU400364.1, on the reverse strand, counting down.
TCGTAGAACCATATATTGGGTCTTGTGACATTGGAAAGTTTAAACATGACTTGCAGACGAAGGAGAGAGTTGCGTTGCGACCACGCATCCAGAACGTCGTCCAGTAGTTGGAGCCAGACTTTTCCGCTTCTGAACTCGTTATTCTCACCAAGCGGGATCTTGATCTGGACGAACCGGAGATTTTGAAAGGTGGGTTTGCTGATGAAGTCGACTAAGGAGAGGGGTGATGCGTTGCCCATAATCCAGGGCGGGATGCGGTCGATGACGAAGGGCTGGAGGTACAGGACGCTCAGTGCTTCTCGTGTTATCTGCTTACAGAGCAGCAGAATAGTAGGGGTCCAAAGAGGAATCTTGGGGTGGCGCGACACCCGAGTATTGACAGAGCGAGGTCGTAGTTCAATCTTGGCTCTGGCCTTCTCCTTCTGGTCATAGTAGTAGTCGTACAAGTTTCGACACGTAGGGTAACTGATTGCGTAATGGTATATTATGTTACGGACTTCGGGAGGAAAGGTTGTAAGGAAAGAATGGCGGCGCTGACGAGATCTCCTGCTTGGACCGGGATCCGTTGCGGGGCCGCTGAAGAGGAAGGCCGGCAGGGAAGCCAAGGCCGAAGCTCGATCGGACTCTGAAATGTGGAGTATCACGGGCCTCGGGGACGGTATCTCGGCAAGGAGTTTGGCCCTCGCGACAGGATCCTTGGATGCTTTCAGTATCTTGTTACGGCCTCGATGTTGCATGGTCCTCCAATCAGCCAGCTTCTTGCGGCTCTCCAGCCCCGCCATGTTTGCGTCAAGGGGTGACGAGGTCGGCGTCAGGCTACGAGGACCATACCATGTCACAATAAAATCCGAATGAGGTAACCAGGCCCCTTGCAGTCGGCAATAGTAACACCCAACCCATCACAGTGTACGTGCCTAAATATAGGGAAGAGGAGCATTAATGTTGACAGTTGAGCAAAGCTAACGCCAACGCCCAATGGTGAGTGGCGCTGAGGTTGAACCCGACGCAGGACGCAGGACGCAGGACTCAGAAGACAAGCCTCACCTTAAGCCACGGAGGGTACAAACGCGCAGTATCTTTTTTTTTTTTAAAGTTGCCTATTTGGGTGATCCCTTGCTGGAGGTAAGTGCTGGGTAAGTGCCCAAACCTCAGCCCGAATTAAAATAGCATCCGAGCTGCAGAAAGTCAAGACAACATTGAAAACCCGACAGAACCTTTGTCGAGCTTGGTTGATGCTGATGACTCAAAGTAGGTGAAACTCAATACCTCGCGTTTTGAGACAATATGAGAAGGATACATAGTATAGATGTTTCCGGGCGCTGTAAACCTTCTACAGCAGATGGTCAAAGCTGATCCCTCGAGGTTCTCAACCTAAAGGATCCAGCTCCGCATCAGGTTGTATTAGGTATGCGGTGCACAAAAAAATGGAAATATGAAGACAGAGAAAAAAAGGGACCTGCGACAATTACCTTTTCTGGAATTGCTATTGCTGTATTCTCCATGTAGCGTGCGGGTATGCACAGGACAGATGTATGGCCGTGATTAGGCATGTCCGTTAGATATTGACAAGTCGTTTTTTTGGGACTACCTAAGGGCTACTACTGTACACGTCCTGAAATATAGTGATGCGCATCGCTTGGTGTTACACTTAAAATGGGTTAATAAACTTGTCGTGGCCAATGGCGTCGACGCGTACCAACCAAATAGCAAACAGCGCTGTAGAGGGGGGACACGAGACTCATCAGCTACCCAGTCTTAGATTAGGTTATATCATGTATACAGCTGGAAGGTGGATAAAACAAAACAACTGATTTTCTAAAGGAACTACACGTTATAGAAGCGAAGAAGAATTCTATGAGCTGGCTTCCGAAGTACACATATGGGTAGTAAGTCTGGAAGTGTTTCTTTACTATAAGCAATAAACACGTAGAAGGTTAGGTTGGGTTGGCTGGCTGGTATGTTATGCACGATACAATCCAAAAACTAATAGCTCAAACTGCTGGATGACGATCCCCGCATGGAAACAAAACTGTTTTATATCTGCATTTCTCATTGGTGCAGCTCGGCCTTAGCGTTCATTAACCTGCAGAAAAAAAAGAAGCCTAGTCGCGGTACGTATCTGGGCCATTGGATTTAGTACCCGCTGTTTAAAAATACCTGCCAGTGAAGTCCAGGCATCGGGTCCGGACCTTACGTGTGCACGCACCAGGTATTTTAAGGTACAAATGGTGACTGTTATTTCCTACCAGCTGGATGAACAGGCTGTCATTGTCGGGGGCTCGGGTCCGCCAGAAGGTGGCTCCTGTGCGCTACAAAGTGTGCTGTCTTTCTTGGCGCGACGGCGGTCGCACCTTGTTGCATTTTGTTGCATTTCTCACCCTCCCCCCCTCCGTCGTTTCCTCGATTTCCTCTCCTGCTTAACTCGGTTCAGCCTAGTGCGTCTCGACAAGAACAGGTAGATCGGATCTTTCGCCCACTCGCACCAACTTTCTCCCACACTGATGAGACCCGAATTCCACCACCGGTTCTCTTCAACCACACCCGTGTCCCCCCCTGGCGAGCCTTATCATGTTGATCGTGTCGTGATATTTCCACACCCGCCACATTCTTCCCATACCTTACCTTACATATTGTATCTGCCATACGGCCCAGGGTTGACATCACATCGTGCCCATCCTAGCTCGTTAGTGCTAGGCTCACTGTCGTTGTATTCTGGGTCCTCCGAATCTTCCTTTCGCCTTTTGTTCTTTTAGTCGGTAGCGTTTGTAGTCTTTTGTTCCCGCCTCCTTCCTGCCCTCGTCATGTCCGCCTTGGGCCAGGCCGGCTCCAGTTCTCACCATGCGGGCCTGACCCTTTCTCAGGTCAACGGAATCAGACGCGGATATCCATCATCGCACTCGTCCACGCCGCCTAAACCTTCTCTGACGCCACAACAACACCAGTCGCCATACCAGGCCGCGCCCTATACTCCCCAGCAACCCCAGCAGGCCGCCTATCCGCAACATCTCTTCCAGACCACTACTCCGTCCCCGGTACCCAACGTCGCCAGCGTACCGAGCCTCCCAAATGGCAACTCCAGACACACCCCGGCTCAGGCTGCCCAAGCTGCCGTGCAGGCCGTCCGCCAGCATCCGCATCAGCACGCACACCAGCACCCACATCCGCAGCACCAACGGAGTAGTCAGCAGCGTCAGATGCAGCCTCAACCGGGCCCTTCTCCCTCCATGGCATATCTCCAGCAGGCCATGAACCACCCCGTCCAACCGGTCCAGCAGGTTCCGCAACCGGTGCCGCAGCCCGTTCAGCAGATACCTCACACGCAATCGATGCCGCAACAGGTCCAACCTATCCAGTCGCAGCCTGTTCAACAGGTCCCGCCTCCGCAGCCCGTTCAGCCGAACGACAGTAACTTGATCTCCCCCAACCCTCCGCACCTCCAGCCTCATCCACAAGCTCACCCGCAGGCCCACCAACAGACGCATCAACAACCACACCCTCAAGTCCACCAGCAACCCCCACCGCCTCTGCAGCCTCAGCCGACTCCGCAGCCGCAAAGTCAACCTCCACCGGCTCCTCGAGCTGAACCGAACGTCACGCCACAGGAAGCCCAGCACCATGATGACATGGACATGGATAGCCAGGTGGATTCGGGGGAAGGAGATAGTCATATTTCACCCAAGCTCCTCGAAGGCACCCCCTTCGTACCAAGAACACCAATGGGTGCGATGATGTCCGCTCCGCCCGAAGGAGGAAGTTTCCCTAGTCTTGAGGCCGTTCACAAACACGTGCTCGCGTATTGCACGTCGGTTGGATATGCCGTAGTTATTGGGAGGTCGAAGAAGACCGTACCAGGTCTCAAGAAGGTTCTTTTTGTCTGTGATCGTGCTGGCAAACCCCCAAGCCGGGTGAGCCCTGAGCATAGGAAACGGAAGACATCCTCTCGCAAGTGTAACTGTCAATTCGGGTTCTTCGCCATTGAGCAGAGGACACAATGGACGATTCGCTATCGTCCTGATCAAGCCCATCTTCATCATAATCATGGTCCTAGCGAGAGTCCGCTCCTGCACCCAGCTGCGAGGAAGCTGGATAGTGAAATGGTTGCAGCCGTTAAAAATCTCAAAGAGTCGGGTAAGTTGGGCTACAAACCGTGGCGAGATACCATGTTGACAATTCTAGGTATTGGAGTCACCCAAACATTGGAGATTTTGCAGCAGCAAAACCCTCATGTCCCTCTTCTTCCTAGGGATATCTATAATGCACGCGCCGCGATAAACCGAAACCCGCAAAAGGTTGAGGCAGGCATAGCTGAGCAGCGGCCAGCTATATACAGCAAACCTGCCCCATCTGCCGAGGAACGTATACGATCAGACCTTAGGCGGGAGCTCGCTAGAGCCAAAGAAGAACTAACCAAGGTCAGAGAGGAAAATAAGAAAGAATTGGATGAGTTGAAGGAGAAGTTACGCGAAAAAGATAAAATCATCGAGAAATTCGAGATGTTCATCGACATATGCAATCAGAGGGTTATGGTCCAAAGAGAGAGGCTGAACGACACTGGCGAGGGCAATGGCGGGGCAAGTGGACCGAGCAATTAAAGAGGTATACGGGATGCATATTAAAAGGGTTCAAAAAACGAGACATGTAAGGTCCGGTTCTGGTTTCGAGGGAAGCATAGGCGTCTCGAGGGTTACGACTGGACTAGTGGCATACAATGGGGTTCTGGAGTTCTACGGGTTTGCGAGTTGCTCGTGGGAGATATTAAAGGGAACGGCGACTTCGCATCTGACCTGACTATTAAGCGCGGCCAGGTCTGCAGAGTACGGGAAATGGAAAATATAGACTTCTGGGGGTTTTATTGATATGGCTTCATTGACGCGTGTTTTCGATGAGTGTAGTGTTTTGACCTGCACCATGACCTCTGGTGCGTTCCAGTCAACTCGTTCGGGCTATAGACGTCCTGAGTCAAGTCAGTTCGCAGTTGCAGAACACGGGATTGTATTACATGCTCTTGTTAAGCGTAATGGAAGAGCTGTCTGTCCTAGAAAACGGAAAGCATCGACCTATGCTCTACGGTGTGTTATTGTCCTAGGGAGGTAATCATCGTCGTGGCAGAATGTCAGCTGAATGTCACGTTTGACTCTGCTAAGTTAGAATCGGTTTCGTAGGCATACTCCGTCTATCTACTATCAGTTTCGGTTTCTTGCGTCGGGAGTTAGGCCTAGACAAGTAGAATGAAATTTTGCTTGAACTATTTTTTTGCGAATGACCTGTACCGTATCATGTTATAGCCTTCGGAGTTGGAAGATGGTGAGTTAGGTACTTCTTAGCTATGGCAACTATGATACGGTATCAAACTCTTACTACAGGACTAAGTTGAATCAAGATAGCACTTAGGCTTCAACCTTAATACTTCGCCTGGCTTGCTAGTTACCCCTAAAATCGTTTATCATTAGACTTGAGGCTAACACATGGTCTATAAACAGGCGGCCCCTCAACTGGAGTGCTTATTTAGCTCCGGACGGCTAACTAGTCTAAATCAATGATCATTTACAACATTTAGAGTAGCTAACGTCGCTCTCGACTAAGAGGGCGTCCTTACACGATAGTGGCATTATAGGTACCTTGCTGGTTCGACTCGGGGTTCAAGTCAAGCTGGGAAATTAGAATAACACGGGCAAGGTCCGGGAATATCAACGATAATGATCTCTCAATTATGGCGTCGAATGTTAGTTGCATATTACTAAAGTTGGTAATACATTTGGTTGATAATCTATTTAAAGATCTCGTCTCGAAACTAAATACGTGGGCAGACAAGTTGAAGTCACTCATTTAACTTCAACCTATCTCCTTGACTAGACTTCTTCAATATCTTAGCCGTGATAGTGTTCATCAATGGAGAGCACCGACGAACTCGAGTGCCCCTCCCTCCCCTATTTGCATGGTCTCAGATCTAAGCGAATCGGCCACCACCTCCCGTGCTTCAAGTCATTGAACTGGTGTATGGTAATGTCATTCCTGGGCCCTCGTTTTCATTTCCCCGCCGTCCTAGTTCCGTTGATGGCGCTGCTATACTCTCCTATCTTAATCATTACCTGTTAATGGGGTCTCTGGTAGAGAAAGAACAAGCCCAGATCTGTCACATCTCTCTTATTCTCTTATTATTGTCCATTCGTCCCGCTGAGACGAAGTTGTAGAGGGGAAAGAGTACTGTAATGACTCTACACTAATCTTCGGTGGGAGTATAAGGAGACGAAGAAAGAAACGGATGACATCGAGTCTAGGAAGAAACTCGTATCCCCATCAACGTCTCTTGCTAGCTTAAAGGCTCCCTGAGACTGTGGTAAATTTGTCAAATATGACAGACAGTATTGAAATACAGCAGCGGTGGTCACGCTCGTCGCTGTAGCAATCTGCAACTATCAATATTGATATTGAGAGTCGTGTATGGAGTGGGCGAAACGATACTCCTGGAGGTCATGCAATACTCTGCTGATGGTATAAGGTGATGTCATATTTACCTAATGCTAACACTTTCGAGTGATTCTGTCATGGGAGAGAACTCTTATGCGAAGCAGGTAGTTCCTCTGATGTTTCACGAAACAAAGGTTCCTTTCAACATTGATTCTATAGCCTGAAATCTTGTCGCGCTACTCAAGATAGAAAAAATACGACTCCGAATACGTACCTATCCCTTAGAAAGGCTAAATATAAACTTTAAGGTTTAATGCTTTGAGTGGAGAACAGCACGTTGAAGACCGATACTTAAGGTTCGGGAAGACGTTGTATTTGGAAAACTTATTCTAAGCTTGGAGCCAAATGCTCCCTTCATATTGGGTTGAAGATACATATAATCATGCAACGCGATGATGTCTGTAAATGGTGAAACAGGGGCTAGACTGAAGAATGAGCTTAGGGTTGATGAAAAAGAAACCCGAAGAGAAACGCCAAGACATTGTCTCAGGGGTTCCAAAAAGCGTAAGTGCATATGACAGGGGATTAGTGGGCTAGTGGTCGTGGCATTTCGCCGTTAGACCCACATTACGGACGCTTGCCACCCAATCAGAAGCCATAGTGATTAGATATGTAAATTATCCCCCATATTCTTCTGCATTAGCAGTCGCGACCCCGTTGGCGACTTCGCGTAAAATGACCGATGAATGGGTGACTAGCAACAACTTCAACAAATATTCATTCTTTTTGTACTGCATTACAGCCACACCATAAAAAGGTCCACGATACAGGTCGGGCGACACGGCGAAGACTCCTCTACGGTCCCTACGCTCTTTTCGCCTTTGTCATTTTTTTCTGGAACCTATCTAGTGCATAGACATCTCTATAATCTCCGCGAGGAGCCGTACTTCTCCTGAGTTCGGAAACCCTTCCCTACTGTACCAAGAGATGCTACCGGTCCTGTGAAAATCGATCAAAGCCTTCAAATCCTATCGCCACGATGGAGGCCGTGGCTCCCCCCTTGGGCCTGCAAGGCCCTAGCACGAACGGCTTGTCGCCCCCGTCCTTCATCACCATCGATCCAGCTGTAGTTGTCGACTACCTTGCTTCTGTGATCACTATTGCTCTCGGAGCTACTCGCGAAGAGCTTGAGAGGTCTGAAAACCTTCTGTCGAAGGCGAACTATGCCGACACACTCCAGAGGTGTAGCCGCTTTGCGACCGATTCCCAGGTTGCTTTGTACGTCCAGAAGGATATTAAACCATCAAACGATATCTCAGATGGTTCCGCCGACAATGGTATGGAGTCATCGTATCAACCTGCGAACGGTTGAATAGTTCTAACATTTATGGCCTACTTCTAGTTTCATACACGTACACAATCACGTCCGAGATTTCTTCTTCGCCGACAACGATAGCTTATCTCGCACTTCTCAAACGTCCTCAAGCGATCGACCCCTCGCTGCCGCTAACCTCCCAAATCCAGTTACAGACCCTGCCCGGAACTGCCTCTCTTGCTAATCTTGTTAGTGAACAAGGGCCTACTGCCTCGCCTTTCGAAATACTCCATTCCATTCTCCACAATGCGCTGGCGCCCTATTTCGATGCCAACACCAAGGTTTCACAAACCGCGAATGGTGCTAGGAATCGAGCAGATGTGGATGCGAAGACAGGTATTCCTGTGACCAAGAAGCGAATGACGGAGCTCGAACTGAGCTTGCTTCACCTTCAGCAGAATGTCGAGATCCCAGAGCTCTCTCTCTCGTTTCATCCAGTTGTCCAGGGAGCGTTGGAAGATGCTGCCGCGCGTAATATGCGACCGACCACTGACTTGATACCCGCCCACCTTCTTTCAGACAGTACTTTTATGAACAACCTTCAATCGACAGTAAATAGTTGGATTAAATCAATACAGACTATCACGAAGCTCACTCGAGATCCCGTAACGAGAACCGCAACGCAGGAAATCAATTTTTGGTTGTCTATGGAGTCTGCATTGGAAGGGATCGAGGCCCAGTTGAGGAGCGAGGGCGTCATGTTAACCCTAGAGATTCTGAAGCATGCGAAACGTTTCCAGGCTACTGTCAGTTTTACCGCCGACACAGGCCTGAAGGAGGCCATGGAGATGGTGCAGAAGTATAATCAGCTCATGCGAGACTTCCCTCTCGATGAACTACTCTCCGCAACCTCGCTGCCCAAGGTCCAGGATGCTATTGGCCAAATCTTCGGTCATATGAACAAGAAGATGAGGTTTAGCAACTATCCCATAGCGCGAACATTGCATTTGGTTGAAGCCATTTCGGCGGATCTCGAGGAAGTTATGCATCGCCTTCTTCCCGGCTCTGAGCTGGTAGACCTTGATTATAAGGACTTTAAAAACCTTATGACTACTGCCGATGAAATCTTTAAGTCATGGGACGCACATATTAAAGAGTTCACTAACATTGCCCGCGAGACGACGCGTAGAAGGCAAGAGAGGTTCATTCCGATCAAGGTCAATCCGAAGCATAGTGAATTGCAGGCTCGACTCAAGTATATTGATACCTTCCGAGACAATCATGAGCAGCTGCAGAGGACGATCGTAAACGTCCTCGGCCCGAAGGCGACCGCCAACGGCGTCAGTGAGGAGACGACAAATAATGGTGTCGCTCTTGTCGAAGAGATGGGTGATGTTGACGCCGTCGAAGAAGTCCAGCAAGCTTGGGAAGCACTAAAGCATGTTGATCTGCTCGATGTGTCTCCCGAAGGCACACAGCGATGGGTCAAGGCGGAAAACACCTATAATGAACGCACTTCTCGTGTAGAGAATTCGATTATCGCTAGACTACGTGATCGCCTTGCGACCGCAAAGAACGCCAACGAAATGTTTCGTGTGTTCTCCCAGTTCAACGCCCTCTTTGTGCGACCTAAGATTCGAGGTGCCATTGCCGAGTACCAGAACCAGCTTATTGACAATGTGAAGCAAGCTATCTCGGGACTTCACGAGCGCTTCAAACAACAGTATGGTCACTCCGAGGCTCACGCCATGGCCCAACTTCATGATCTACCGCCCGTCTCTGGTGCCATTATTTGGGTGCGTCAGATTGAGCGGCAGCTTGATAACTATATGAAGAAAGTTGAGGATATCCTAGGTTCTGACTGGGCCTTGCATACGGAGGGTCAGAAACTGCAGACCGAGAGTGAATTGTTCAGGAAGAGACTGAACACACAAACCATCTACAAGGCCTGGATTGAGGACGTTCAACGGAAACATATTTCGATATCTGGTCGCCTCTTTAATATCAATAAGGTCAGAGCCGCTAACAATGCGCTTGATCTTTCCGTGAACTTCGACGCTCAGATCATCGCGTTGTTCAAAGAAACCCGTAACCTTGGCTGGCTAAACTTCAATGTACCCCATGCGGTGAACAATATCGCAAAGGACGCCAAAAGAGTGTACCCGTACGCGGTTAGTTTGATGGAGAGCGTGAGAACCTTTGCGCAGACAATTCGGCAGATATCAGAATTGCCCGAAGTTGCCATTCTACTAAGTGGCTACCATAACGACGTCCACGTTCTGATCGCCAAGGGTATCCCTCTGAAGTGGGAGACATTTGTCAACACCTGGGAATCATACCAGAAACCATCGCTTGCTAATGGCAGTCTTGATCACACGATCGGCCGTAGTGGTGAGACTAAACACGTCTTATTCGTCCGAGAGTTCGCTGCGGCTGCTTCTTTGCTCCAGACGAAAACCGTTACTCTCGCAAATATACACCTCAATGTTCAAAAGGCTCTGGCGGAACTGGCAACCTGTCCTTACGAAGCTTCGGAATTCGAGGCGCGGCTACAGACCATCCAGGCTGCTGTCGACCAACTGAATTTAGAGCAATATGTTAATCTTGGTTTCTGGGTGGAGAGAATGAACGAACGAATCAAGCTGACTCTACTTACTCGCCTTCAGCATGCAGTCTCGGCGTGGATTGAGGCCTTTGAAGATGACACGCCAATCGATCGGATCGAGATTAACCGGAGAAAGCAGTTGGCTCCATCAGGAGAAGCTATCAAATCAGACGCGCCTCTCATGAAGCACTTAATCCACGAAATCACGATGAGGAACCAGGTCATCTACCTCGACCCGCCTCTTGAGTTCGCAAGAGCTAGCTGGTTCTTACACTTGCACAACTGGATTGGAATTGTCTGCAACCTCCCCAAGATCAAGGCCTCCAGGTACCAAATGAGCTTGACATTGAGCACCGTTGTTCATGAAGAAGCCCGCTTCAATGATCTCCCTAGCGATTGTACCGATATTCTTGGCAGAGTCTATTCTTCAGTCGAGAAGAAGTTGCAATTCATTGGCGAATATGTTGACAAATGGCTGCAATTCCAATCTCTTTGGGATCTGCAATCTGAGCAAGTCTACGAACTTCTGGGCGACGAACTCTCCAAATGGCTGCAGCTACTACAAGAAATTCGCAAGTCCCGGACGACTTTTGATACCACCGAAGTTAGCCGTTCGTTCGGCCACATTACCATTGACTACGAGCAAGTACAAATGAAGGTCAATTCTAAATATGACCAATGGCAACAAGAGATATTGGTGAAATTTGCTAGTCGGCTTGGTACTCGTATGAGAGAAGTCAATGCCGAGATCGAAAAGGCTCGGAGAGACCTTGAGGGACAGAGCCTGGAAGCCTCTTCCACTGCGCAAGCCGTCCAATTTATCACGATTGTTCAGAGCTGCAAGCGCAAGGTGAAGGCTTGGGCCCCAGAGGTCGAGACTTTCCGTCAAGGTCAATCTACCCTCGTTCGCAACCGCTACAATTTCCCGAATGATTGGGTGGATGTCCAACAGGTCGACTCAACATGGGAGGCTCTCAATGAGCTTTTGAATAGAAAGGCGAAGATTGTCCAAGATCAGACTGATGCCCTCAAGGCAAAGATAGTGGCTGAAGACAAGGTCGTAGTGGACAAGATAACTGAGATTGCCACGCAATGGAATGATGAGAAACCGGTTTCAGGGACAATTGCCCCTGATGTTGCGTCTGCAACTCTCACCTCTTTCGAGTCTCGCATCACGAAATTGCAAGAAGAATTTGATATGGTATCTAAGGCAAAGGAAGCGCTTGATCTCCCCGCAAGCCCTGAATCTTCTCTTTCAACCATCTTGGAAGAAGTTCATGATTTCAAATCCGTATGGGCTGCCTTGTCAACTATCTGGAAGAGCCTGAACGATCTTCGAGAAACCTTGTGGGGCAGTGTTCAGCCTAGAAAGGTTCGAAGTAGCATTGATAACCTCATTAAGATGACGAAGGAGATGCCGAGTAGGATGCGACAGTATGCTGCTTTTGAGCACATCCAGAATATCCTTCGTCAGCTTCTGAAAGTGAACAGTCTACTGGGTGACCTAAAATCAGAGGCTATCCGAGATCGACACTGGACGAAGATCTGGAAGGAGATCAAGCCTGGGCGGCGATACTCACCCGTATCTATGACACTGGGAGATGTCTGGGATCTCAACCTCGTTGCCACCGAGGTCATTGTCAAAGACATTATTATGCAAGCCCAGGGCGAGATGGCGTTGGAGGAGTTCTTGAAGCAAGTGAAGGAGACCTGGAACAATTATCAACTGGATCTTGTTCCGTATCAAAACAAGTGCCGCCTCATCCGCGGCTGGGACGAGCTTTTCGCCAAGTGCAGCGAGAATCTGAACTCTCTGCAGGCGATGAAACATTCGCCATACTACAAAGAATTTGAAGAGGAAGCATCGTCCTGGGAAGACAAACTGAATCGTGTCCATGTACTATTCGATGTCTGGATTGACGTCCAGCGCCAATGGGTATACTTGGAAGGTGTCTTCACCGGAAATGCCGACATTAAGCATCTCTTACCTATCGAATCGTCGCGATTCCAGAACATCAACAGCGAGTTCATGACTGTGATGAAGAAAGTCTACAAGCAGCCGATGGTGATGGACGTCCTAGGCATTACTGGGGTTCAGAAGTCTCTGGAACGACTTGCTGAGCTGCTCAACAAAATACAGAAGGCGCTTGGTGAATACCTCGAGAAGGAGAGAGTGTCATTCCCTCGTTTCTACTTCGTCGGCGATGAGGATCTCTTGGAAATGATAGGCAACAGTAATGACACCCTGCGTATCGCCAAGCACTTCAAGAAGATGTTCGCCGGCCTGACGGGTCTGGTTATGGACGACGAATCGATTATATCCGGCTTTACTTCTAAAGAGGGCGAGGTTGTGCGTCTTAAGAAAGAAATCTCACTCGCAAAGGTCCCTAAGATCAACGATTGGCTAGCTCTGCTTGAAAGTGGTATGAAAGCCACTCTGGCTGAGCTTCTTGCCGAAGCTGTCGAGGCGTACACGCCTATATTTGAGTCGGATGACATTAATCAGAACGCTCTGAACGACTTCATGAACGGTTTCCCGAGTCAAATTGTGGTGCTTGCTACCCAGGTTGTCTGGACTACAGCGGTCGAGCAGTCATTAGATAAAGGTGGCAGCACGCTACAATCCCTCTTCGAGCGGGAGGTCCAGGTTCTTATGCTTCTTGCCGAAACCGTTCTTGGCGATTTGGAGGTGATACAGAGGAAGAAATGCGAGGCTCTTATCACAGAGTGTGTCCACCAGAGGGACGTGATCGAAAAATTAGTGAAGCTCAATGCTACCAGCCCAACACATTATATGTGGCTGTTGCAAATGCGATATGTCTACGTACCTGAGGGAGACCATTTGCAACGCCTCCATATCAGAATGGCAAACGCGAAGCTCAACTACGGTTTTGAATACCTCGGTGTTCCCGATAGACTTGTCCGAACTCCTCTCACCGATCGCTGCTTTGGAACCCTTACTCAAGCCCTTTGCCAGCGGCTCGGTGGCTCTCCCTATGGGCCTGCTGGTACCGGAAAGACAGAGTCGGTTAAAGCTCTTGGTGTCCAGCTGGGTCGCTTTACTCTTGTGTTCTGTTGTGACGACACATTTGATTTCCAAGCGATGGGTCGTATCTTCCTTGGTATTTGCCAGGTTGGAGCTTGGGGTTGCTTCGACGAATTCAATCGTTTGGAGGAGAGGATCCTGTCTGCGGTCTCGCAACAAATTCAGAATATCCAGCTTGGTCTCAAGCAAGGTGCGGAAGATGACAAGGCCCAGATTGAACTGGTTGGTCGTCAGCTTCATGTAAATGCTAACACGGGTATCTTCATTACGATGAACCCTGGATATGCTGGTCGTTCCAACTTGCCCGACAACTTGAAGAAGCTGTTCCGCAGTGTTGCTATGTCGAAGCCAGACAAAGAACTGATTGCCGAAGTTATGCTTTACTCTCAAGGTTTTAATCAAGCCAAGCAGCTTTCAAAGCAGACGGTTCCATTCTTCGACCAGTGCTCTGCCAAACTGTCCAAACAAGCACACTACGATTTTGGTCTCCGTGCTCTGAAAAGTGTGCTCGTCAGCTCCGGTGGCCTCAAGCGTGCCCGGCTCACAAGCAGTGATGGCAACATTGGCGCTGAGGAAGTTGTGGAACCCGAAATCATCGTGCAAAGTGTTCGGGAAACCATCGCTCCAAAATTGATTCGACCTGATGTCGAAATCATGATGGCAATTGAGGGAGAATGCTTCCCTGGAGTTCAGTACGTTCCGGCCAACCTCGCAGAACTTGAGGGTGCTATTCGTCGTCTAGCAGCTGAGAGGCACCTTGTGGTCAATGATGTTTGGATGACAAAAGTTCTTCAGCTTTACCAGATTCAAAAGATTCACCATGGTGTGATGATGGTAGGCAATTCGGGGACCGGAAAATCTGCTGCATGGAGACTCCTTTTAGACGCACTTCAGGAAGTCGAGAAAGTCGAAGGTGTCTCCCATGTTATCGACTCAAAGGTCATGTCAAAGGAGGCCTTGTACGGAAACTTGGATTCGACCACAAGAGAGTGGACCGATGGTCTATTCACCAGTATACTACGCAAGATCGTTGATAATCTTCGTGGAGAAGACTCCAAGCGCCATTGGATTGTCTTCGACGGCGATGTCGATCCCGAATGGGTGGAGAATTTAAACAGTGTTCTTGACGACAACAAACTACTGACTCTTCCCAACGGAGAGCGTCTCAACCTGCCGCCTAATGTCCGAATTATGTTCGAAGTCGAGACCTTGAAGTATGCTACTTTGGCCACCGTTAGTCGTTGCGGTATGGTCTGGTTTAGTGAGGACACCGTCACTCCAAGCATGATGGTTACCAATTACCTCGACACTCTCAGAACGGTCGCTTTCGAAGACTTAGACGAGGACACTGCTGCTGCTGGCCAGAGCCCTGCTAAGACCCTCCAAATCCAGGGCCAGGTCGCCGATTTACTACAAGCTTACTTGACTACGGATGATTTCATTCTTGAAGCTCTTAAACAGGCCGAATCTTATAACCACATCATGGAGTTTACTGTCGCACGTGTTCTGACAACTCTGTTCTCTTTGCTGAACAAAGCGGTTCGAGATATGATAGAGTACAATGCGGCGCATATCGACTTCCCTCTAGACCCCGAGCAGGTCGAAGCATATGTCGCGAAGAAGTTGTTACTTGCTCTAGTCTGGGCGCTGACTGGTGACTGTCCACTAAATGATCGTAAGGCATTCGGAGATAACGTCGGGGCTCTTGCAAGCTTTGGATCGCCGCCTCTTGACGGTACAAGCTCTCTCATTGACTTTGACGTTGTTCTTCCTAGAGCAGAATGGACGCCATGGCAGAACCAGGTCCCCACGATTGAGGTTAACACGCACTCCATCACTCAAACGGATGTTGTTATCCCTACTTTAGATACTGTGCGCCACGAAGATGTCCTCTATTCTTGGCTCGCGGAGCACAAGCCTCTTCTACTTTGCGGTCCTCCTGGTTCCGGTAAAACAATGACGCTCTTCAGCGCGCTTCGAAAGCTGCCAAACATGGAAGTTGTCGGTCTTAACTTTTCTAGTGCGACTACACCGGACCTTCTCATCAAGACCTTCGAGCAGTATTGCGAGTACAAGAAGACCCTGAATGGTGTGATGCTGTCACCAACCCAAATTGGACGATGGCTTGTGATATTCTGCGATGAGATCAATTTGCCTGCACCAGACAAGTACGGTACCCAGCGAGCCATCTCATTCCTTCGCCAGCTAGTAGAGCATAATGGCTTCTGGCGGACATCTGACAAATCTTGGGTTACACTGGATCGAATTCAATTTGTCGGCGCCTGTAATCCTCCCACTGATGCTGGCCGTACGCCTATGGGCGCCAGGTTTCTCAGACATGCTCCACTTATTATGGTCGACTATCCTGGCGAGCTGTCTCTGCTTCAGATCTACGGTACCTTCAACTCTGCCGTCCTCAAGATCATTCCTGCGCTGCGCGGATACTCTGAGCCGCTTACTCAGGCAATGGTCCGCTTCTACTTGGAATCGCAGCAACGATTCACGCCCAAGATTCAACCCCATTACGTCTACAGTCCTCGTGAACTGACTAGGTGGGTTCGTGGTGTGTATGAGGCCATCCGTCCATTGGAGACTCTCACTATCGAAGGTTTAATCCGCATCTGGGCACACGAGGCGCTACGACTGTTCCAGGATCGTTTGGTCGCTGAGGATGAACGACAGTGGACTGATGAAGCTGTCCGACGAATTGCGCTAGAGTTCTTCCCTACGATCGACGAACAGAAAGCTCTAGGTGGCCCAATCTTGTTCTCCAACTGGCTTTCCAAGAATTATGTCCCAGTTGACCGAGAGCAGTTACGAGACTTCGTCAAAGCTCGTCTTAAGACTTTCTGTGAAGAGGAGGTGGATGTTCCACTCATTCTATTCAATGATGTGCTTGAACATGTCCTTCGCATTGATCGTGTCTTCAGACAACCACAAGGTCACTTGATCTTGATTGGTGTCAGTGGAAGTGGAAAGACGACACTTTCTAGATTCGTTGCTTGGATGAATGGTCTCAAGGTTTTCCAGATCAAGGTTCATGGGAAGTATTCTGCTGAAGACTTCGATGAAGATCTCCGAGAGGTTTTACGCCGCTGCGGTTGCAAGGGCGAGAAAATCTGCTTCATCATGGACGAGTCCAATGTCCTTGATTCGGGTTTCCTAGAACGGATGAACACCCTACTTGCTAACGCTGAAGTCCCCGGCCTCTTCGAAGGTGACGACTTTGCTTCCCTTATGACGGCGTGCAAAGAAGGAGCGCAACGGCAAGGTCTGCTTTTAGACTCTCAAGAAGAACTATACAAGTGGTTCACTCAGCAGATTGTCAAGAATCTTCATGTCGTCTTCACTATGAACCCACCCGAAGACGGATTATCCTCCAAAGCCGCTACCAGTCCAGCCTTGTTCAACCGTTGTGTGCTGAATTGGTTCGGTGATTGGTCTGATCAGGCACTCTTCCAAGTCGCCAACGAGTTAACCCATTCGATTGATCTCGACAAGCCTAACTTTATGGCCCCTGACACTATTCCCGTCGCGTACCGTGGCCTTAATTTGCCTCCTTCTCATCGGGAAACAATTGTCAACTCCATGGTCTATATCCATTACTCACTACAGCGCTTCAATAGCAAGCTTCAAAAGCAACAGGGCAAGGTTACCTTCCTTACACCACGTCACTTCCTTGACTTCGTTGCTCAATATGTTAAGCTATACAATGAGAAGCGGGAGGACCTAGAGGAACAACAGCGCCATTTAAACGTCGGTCTCGACAAGCTGAGAGACACAGTCGAAAAAGTCCGCGATCTTCGGGCTAGTCTAGCGGAGAAGAAGACTCAGCTCGAGGCGAAAGATGCCGAAGCAAACGAGAAGTTGCAGCGCATGGTTGCCGACCAGCGGGAAGCTGAACAGCGCAAGGCCACTTCCCTAGAAATACAGGCAGCGCTTGAAAAGCAGGAAGCAGAAGTTGCAGAACGCAAGGAAATCGTCTTGAACGACCTCGCAAAGGCCGAACCTGCCGTTGAGGAAGCTAAAGCTAGTGTCAGCAACATCAAACGGCAGCATTTGACTGAAGTTCGGTCTATGGGCTCTCCACCTCAAGGTGTCAGGCTTGCGATGGAGTCCGTATGCACACTGCTAGGTCACAAGATCCCCGACTGGAAGAGCGTCCAGGCCGTAGTACGACGAGATGACTTTATTGCCAGCATTGTCAACTTTGACAATGAGAAACAGATGACCAAGCCCTTACGAACATTAATGAGGACCAAGTTCCTGAATGACAAGGACTTTACATACGAAAAGGTCAACCGAGCCAGTAAAGCTTGTGGTCCCTTGGTTCAATGGGTCGAGGCACAAGTTAATTACTCCGAAATCCTTGACCGTGTCGGTCCTCTGCGAGAGGAGGTGGACCAATTGGAAGAACAGGCCCTTCAGACAAAGGCTGAAGCAAAGGCCGTTGAAAACACAATCACTAGTCTCGAACAGAGCATTGCGACTTACAAGACAGAATACGCAGCTCTGATTAGCGAGACTCAAGCCATCAAGGCAGAGATGTCCCGTGTCCAATTCAAGGTCGACCGAAGTGTAAGACTTCTTGACAGCCTCTCCTCGGAACGTACTCGCTGGGAAGAAGGAAGCAAGTCGTTTGAGACTCAAATTAGCACTCTAGTCGGAGATGTTCTAGTTGCTGCCGCTTTCTTGGCTTATAGCGGTCTTTACGATCAGACCTTCCGGAAGTCAATGACGGAAGACTGGTTGCATCAACTGCATCTTTCCGGAATCAACTTCAAACCTCACAATCCAGTTACGGAATACTTGTCTACTGCTGATGAGCGACTTGGTTGGCAAGAGAATACCCTACCGGTTGATGATCTCTGCACAGAAAATGCCATCATCCTCAAGCGCTTTAACCGCTACCCACTCATCATCGATCCCTCAGGCAGAGTCACCGAGTTCCTCCAACGCGAATGCAAAGACCGTCGCCTTACTGTGACCAGTTTCTTGGATGACTCCTTCACCAAGCAGCTAGAGAGTTCTCTCAGATTCGGCAATCCAATCCTTATTCAAGATGCCGAACACTTGGATCCTATCCTCAACCACGTTCTCAATAAGGAGTATCAGAAAACTGGTGGTCGTGTACTCATTCAACTCGGCAAGCAGGAAATTGACTTCTCGCCTGCATTCAAGATCTACCTGTCCACTAGAGATCCCTCTGCCACATTCCCACCAGATATCTGCAGTCGAACGACCTTTGTCAACTTCACAGTTACACAGAGCAGTCTTCAGACTCAGTCCCTTAATGATGTATTGAAGTCTGAGAGACCTGATGTGGACGAGAGAAGATCGAATCTCATTAAACTTCAAGGCGAATTTAAAGTCCATCTTCGGCAGCTTGAGAAGCGTCTTCTACAAGCTCTCAACGAGTCCCGTGGTAATATTCTTGATGACGATCATGTCATTGAGACCCTTGAAACTCTCAAGACCGAAGCCGGCGAAATCACGGCTAAGATGAGCAACACCGAAGGCGTAATGGCTGAAGTCGAACAGATTACTCTACAGTATAACATCATTGCACGATCTTGCAGTGCTGTCTTTGCTGTACTCGAGCAACTGCATTACCTTAATCACTTCTACCAGTTCTCGTTACAGTATTTCCTGGACATCTTCCACTCTGTTCTACACGGTAATAAGAACCTAGCAGGCGAGAGAGACTTTAACAAACGTCGGGATATCATCATTAAGGACTTATTTGTCACCACATTCAAGAGGACTGCCTTGGGTCTCTTGCAGAAAGACCGAATCACTCTCGCTATGCTCCTCGCTCAAGCATCTCCTTATAAGATGGACAAAGGTCTGATCGACGTCATCCTCGATGATCGTATCGAGGGCAAGGACCTCTCCACTGAAATCGATGCCAAGGATGAGACATTCACGCGGGCCAAGAGACTTAGTGTGTTGAAGGACAAGCTTGATCAGGTGCCATCCGCTGCCTGGGATACGTTCCTATCAGAGGAGTTCGCGGAGAATGTCATTCCCCAAATCTGGGATTTCAATACTGAGCCATTCGACCAAGGATTGCTCTCGTTGCTCCTCGTCAAACTCTTCCGCCTTGATCGTTTCGTCCCGGCTGCAGAGCGCTTCGTGACGTCTGTATTCGGGGCGGAGCTGTTTGACATCGTGGATGATCTTAAAGAAACTGTCAGCCAAGTTCCTTCGACTCGCCCTATCTCGCTTGTCTCAAGTCCCGGCTTCGACGCCAGTTACAAGGTGGACAACTTGGTTGAGAGGATGCGGGTCAGATGCACTAATATCGCTATGGGTTCCAACGAGAGTTTGGCGAGTGCCGACAAAGCAATCACCAATGCGGCGCAGGTCGGATCCTGGGTTCTCATCAAGAACGTTCATCTTGCACCTACTTGGTTACAATCCCTCGAAAAACGCATGGAATCCCTCAACCCACATTCCGATTTCAGATTGTTCCTCTCGATGGAGTCCAGTCCTAAGATTCCTGTGAACTTACTTCGAGCTTCTCGCGTGCTTATGTACGAGCAACCCGCTGGCGTGCGAGCCAACATGAAGGACTCAATGACATCACTTTCCGACAGGGCTACCAAGAGCCCCGTGGAGCGCACCAGGTTGTATCTACTTCTTTCCTTCCTGCACGCTGTGGTTCAGGAACGTCTACGATATGCGCCAAACCTTGGATGGAAGGGCTTCTGGGAATTCAATGACAGTGATGTAAGTTACGCCAGATCTAGAGTGTTGGTTGCGACTAACCTTACCTTCTCATAGTATGAATGCTCAGCCTTCATCGTTGACACGTGGATTGAATCTGTGGCGCAAAACCGAACAAACATCAACCCACAGAACATCCCTTGGGATATGATCCGCTACTTAATCCGCGAGACCTACGGCGGAAAGATTGACGACGAAGGTGATTTCAACCGCTTGACAGAACTAGTCAACCAATCTCTAACCCCAGCTGCCTTCGAGATTGGACACAAGCTAGTTGAGGGGTCTGAGAAAGATGGGCAAGAAACAAGTCTTGTGGTGCCGTCTGGTACTTCACTACAAGAGTTCATGGGATGGATCCAGAAACTGCCAGAGCGTGAACCGCCGACTTATCTAGGCCTACCTGCTAATGCAGAGAAACTACTATTGGTTGGACTCGGCAGGAGCTTGATTGAGAACCTGAAGAAGGTGACAGAATTATTGGACGAGGGAGAGCAGCTGATGGCTGAGGTCTGAGATGCTTGTATGAGGGTGTGATGTTGTGCATGAATGTTTTCTTCTTGGGGTGTTTGGTCTCTTCTCTGCAGGTTCCTTCGAGATTGCAACCTTTCATATCCCGATACCCCTTTTTAGTTTTAGATTGCCACGGGCTTTCCTTTGTGCGATACACGTGTATTCGCTACATTATGCATAGAAATCAAATTGAACAAGTGAAATAGACTCCTATGAATTCCGCCCCTCTGCCATAGTTCGGTGAGACTTGTGTCTTCATATTGGGTCATGAACAGAAACCCTAGGTACACATTGAAAAGGATTTTGTTGAGAGAGGTCGGGTACTGACATCATTTTCTGCGTACTGTACGATGTAGGTACATGCGTACACTATGTAGAGTAGCATTGCTTAGTGGCTCCAGCTATGCAGGTTTCCAGGTTCCGGACATCCAATCAGAGAGGCCGTATTTCTAACCATTACCTTAGAATAAAGTATAATTCTCTCTCGATCGGTCCACATGGTTTTGAAAGAGATTTCTATGTATTGGTACGAGCTTATGTGTCTTATAAGGTGAAGCATCAGTGCTTCCTAAGTCCTTACGAATTACTCCGACTCCCAAAGGAGCGAGAAAATGGCATAAATAAGAAATTGATTATCTAGGCGATAAGAGATAATGTTGCATCTTATCTTACGGAGTTCCCCCTCCTTCCAAACTTTAGGTAGTGGTACGTACCACGGTAACCTGCGGCTGCAGGGCGCATGGAGATTGGGTCTAGATAAAAAAGCTTGGCACTAAGAAAAGAGGAACCAAACTGTCAACTCCAACAAAAAATTCAGCATTGAAACAGCGGGAAGTACTCCGTGCTCCGTACCTAGGTACCAGGTATGTAGTTTCCTCTGATAAATAAATCCAAGACACGCAGCTTAGCGAACATGCCACTCGAGGAGCTAATGGAGATTACGTCTTAAGCGAATATGCAGCCAACGGACCTGCTCAGAACCTGGCCTTGAATTCATGTGGCTGAGGACACAGCTATGTTAGGTACATAGAGAGCGCCAGGACCTGGAGGCGAAAGCAAAGCAAAGATGCACCTAGACCGCCACAGCGAGTACGAATCCTACTGTGCGCAGTGCCCTCCCTCTTGTATGCTTGTATGTAGTGCAACTTCTAGGGCAAGGTCTAACCACGTCGATTTTGCTGTGTTAGGATTGATATCAAAATCGCAGATATCACCTAATCAGATGACGGCGACGCAGACGTCCATTCGGAATTGATTACGTTATGTCGAAATTGGCAGACCGCCTTCCGACATGTTGCTACCATCAGCCAATCGTCAGGTGAAGATTACAAAAGCCCTGGTCGATCTTGTCATATTACCAAATCTAATCTGCAGACGAGCCAATGAGGGGCGATTGAATAATAATCTGCTCGATTCTCATTCAGCCGGCACGCCGACACTCGGGATGGAGCCCTTTATCTTTTTTGAGAAGTGGCAGATCCATGTTAGTTCATGCTAGAACGCGCTAGCCTGCGCTAGCCTTATGGGGAGCAACTCCCCCCTACAGCCCCTACTGGGTACAACTGGGTCCAACTGGTGCTAAACCCTAGTGTAGTCGATGTACCTGGTCAGCCCAGACTCGCCCAGCCCAGGCGTGCTGACTCTCAGTTCCCCCTTCCATGTGGCATTCCCAGTTCCAATCCACCAACTCATCATCAGATCAGATTATCTGCCCCTCGAATCTCCGAGATTCCCCTCGGACTGAGGCTCGCTTCTACCTCGCCGTCCTACACTCCCATTCTGTGACAGCCTCCCCCTTCTGATTTCTCCGATCTTATCTCCACAGATCAATCCCGACGTGGCGGAGTTGGCAGCCTGATACGGTGGTTCCGAGTGCTTGAGAGCGAGGGTGACGCATGCGGTACAGATACAGGACGATTCCTGCAGTGCTCCGTACCGTACATACATACAGGCCCCGTCCTCGTGATCCGGGCATGCCCATATTCCGTAACCAAACGCCTCAAAAGTCTACCCTTCATCACTCCACCCTCCTGCGCCTAACCCATCTTCATCTGTCTGTTCCGGCCCTACGAGGAACCCACACGAGCCTCTAGGAACATCGCCCCCTTGCGTCCGAGGCAACCCCATAATCCCCCGTCTTGAGCCACCTGACTTCACGGTCAATTGTAGTCGAACCATTGCTGTCCACTGTGTTTCGACTCCTCCCTTCATCTACCACCCCATCCCAGTCTAAGGCGACAAAGATCGTGAATACGTTGCTACTCGCCACTATTTGCACCAATACTCAGTACGGACAGTCACGACATTTTGTAGTACTAACGACAGTGCTTTGATCGGACATCACTAGTCGACCCACAACTATCCGTGTTGTTGAGCCGCCAATATCTTGAACATCGAACAGTTCTTGCATCGAGCATCGAGCATCGAGCATCGCCATCCTATCGACCCCTCTCATCAAGGATATTCCATCTTGTGCGTTCTTACCAGGAGACCCATGCCATTATAGAACGGAGATAAAAATCTACGCGACAATCGCTGTCATTGTCAGGGCCAGGCCAACTCCTTCTAAAGGACCCGACGACGGAGATCATGATGGAAGTAGCCCCCTATCCATATACGAAGCCTGTCATGTCGGAACCAAACTCCGTGAGGACTGCCCTTCCCACACGTCCCATCATCTCTAGAGAGGGTACTCAACCATCTGAGACCATGTCCATACAAACCGCCTCTTCTATTGGTTCGAGAAGTCCAGCAGCTCAAAGCCAGAGCGATTTCTCAGACGCACCCAGCCCGTCGATACAAGGATCCGAGCGAATCACCTCCAAAAGCCCCTCTCCATTTGATACAGTCCATCAAGAAAGTTGGGCAACCACAAAGTCCAACTCCGGGCCTAATCAGAGTGGTCAGGTCTGTAGGTAAGTAGACTAACCACAAAGCGAATATCATACCAGTCCTAATTCCATTGTAGCAATTGTGGTACTACGAGGACACCATTATGGAGACGCTCACCTCAAGGCGCTACTATTTGCAATGCCTGTGGACTTTATCTAAAGGCGCGAAACTCATCTCGCCCGACGAATCTCAAGCGGCCACCATCGATAGTCGCTACTACTCCAAAGAAAGCCCCCGAGAAGACGTCTTCCGGCTCCTGTTCCCAAGGCAGCTCGGCAAATATTCCCGGCGCTACGTATGTCGCGGCGGATCAGATGCCCAACGGATCATGCCCGGGTGGTGGACGATGCAATGGTACCGGCGGTGCGGAAGGATGTAGTGGCTGTCCCGCGTACAACAATCGAGTAGCGAAAAGCGCTCAACTCCAAAATCAAAGTCGTGCATCTAGCAGTGGTCACGGTGCCCCTTCAGACGACGGGCCAACTCCGATTGACATAAATGCTCAGCAAGCCGCAGCTCAGACAACTGTGGTTATAGCTTGCCAAAATTGTGGTACGACAATAACCCCGTTATGGCGCCGCGATGAGTCTGGGCATACCATATGCAACGCCTGCGGTATGTGTGTACCTGAAGTTTATTTGTGTGGGATGTCGGCTAAACATTACAGGGTTGTACTACAAACTTCACGGAGTTCACCGACCAGTAACTATGAAGAAATCTGTTATTAAGAGGAGGAAACGTGTAATACCAGCGAATCAAGACGGTGGGATGGATGATACGATGGCGGTCGACTCGATTGAACAGAGCCAGTATGCTGAATCTGAAATGGAACGCGGCAGTGTCAACGAGGATGGATCTGTTAATCTCGGGTTACGACGAAGGACCGAGCACCCTCTCACTCTACTCCCCGACCCGATCCGATCTGGCCCGGCATCAACGCCGACATCCACTGATCTGATGGCTTACCACAATACCAACGCTCCGCATCATGTTGATATTCGGGATTCCCTTAACGACGACAACCGTCTAGCGCCTTTAACGTCCATCTCGGCATTAAGTGACCGTCAGTCGTCCTTGTCTCCAGCGTCGTTTCTCTCCCCATCGAGGAAGCGCTCCTTTTCAGGGACGGACTCAGAGTATACGCCGAGCGAATCGGGCTACGACAGCTCGAAGAGGTTGTCATCGATCAAGTCACTCCTCAACCCGACATCTGAATCAAGCCCTAACTTCCGCCCGGCTGATAGCGCAGCCGAATTGTTGCGACTTCGGTCCCCGGCGACCTCACTCATGTCAGCCCCAAGTCCTAGTCCGCAATTAGCCGCACCGACCACATTGCCGAGTATCCAGCCCCGAGAAAGCACAGCCGAGGATGAGAGATTAAAAGCCGGTCGGCTAGCAGCACTTCAACAAGAAACCGAACGAATGCGCCAATTGCTCGCGGCCAAGGAACGTGAGATGGCAGCATTACAGAAGTAGAGAGACAATGTCCTCTACTTAATATCGCGCTGATTTATTTATGATGGTTAAAATTTACGACGGGGGTAATCGGCGTTGCTCTATGGAAATATGGCGAAAACGCGAAAAGGTGAGAGCCAAAGGCTCCGGGGCGTCAGAAGGTAGAGCTTTTTTCTGGCTGCTTTTGCTTTTCAACCGCATAGCATATAGGCTCGGCGTACGTGAGATCACAGAATACGTGCAAAGGCTAAGGGGGCGTTGTGTTCTGAAACGCTGTATGGACATGGAATCCAAGAGGTGTAAATGATCCTACAGGAAATCAAGTTATAAGGGGATTCCGTGAACGGGCTATAGAGGGTGATATGGACAGGCATGGGAATATGGATGGAGAACGGAACAAAAAAAAATCAAGATACTGATGCAGATGATTGCCCATAAGTCAGTTAATAGTATATACCATACTATGGACGCAAGCATAGCAGCTAAGCCCAGCTCAGCTCAAATAAATAGGGGACTTAATGAATCCACTCAACATTGCAATATTCTGCAGTCAAAGAGAAAAGTGGGGGTTATAAGACTCATGGTGTTACGTGAAGATGAAAGTTCATGGGAAGCATAACATGATATCAGGTCTATCTCATCCCCCCCAACATCTAGGACTAGACACCCCGAGTCGTAACACAGCCAGCTTGGTTTCACATCGTAGAATCCTTTGCATTCCCACACACGTACCTATTCATACATCACCACCGGCCTAGCCGTCCCTATTCTTAAAATAACGAATCAACCTTCTAAACGTGTTTTTGCACTCCAGTCGCAATCTTTTCAAATTTGCAAGGCCAGGCTCCACCTGAATTGACATGCAACGCCGCCTTTCGCAGCCAAAGTACCAAATCATCACACCTCGGTAAGCTCCCAAACTATCGAGTAGGCGAGTATGGAGATAGGCTAGGCTCGTAAGCAAGACACGCCACTCCCCCTCGTGAAAGAAGAACTAACTACCTCTTTCCCTACCCCCTCACCCGGTTTGTCTCAGGCAGGTTGATTACCTTAGGTATCATCATCATTATACCTGCTCGGCGCCCCAGCCGGCGTCGGCCTCGCGCATGTTGGCGGGGGGCTCGATGGAGGGGACGAACTCGAGGGCGACGTAGGCGACGCCGATGAGGCCGATGACGGAGCCGGCGATGATGCGCAGCGCGCCGTTGTTGAGCAGGATGCTGCCGACGAAGATGTAGAAGATGCCGCGCCCGACGAACGAGAACATGAACGACGCGTACCGCGACACCTGCGGCGGGATCTGGAACTCGAGCAGCGCGACCGCGAGACCAAAGACGAGAACGTAAGCGCCGATGATGATGGATTGGCTGTTGGGGGGAGTTGCGTTGTTAGTATGGGAACGGTACAGCTGTGGAGGTACAGAGGGAGGAAAGGGGGGTAGGGCTGAGAGGGCCCGCATTGTGAGAAACGCATAGCTCACAACACGGGCTTAACACAGGGGCGATGGAGTAGAGGAGAGCGGTTGGTCCACGTACAAGCCCAGGTGGAAGAACTGCGATATGCCACCCAGCACCATAATGATGCCCACGGCAAGGTTGACGATTCGGCTAAATCAGGGGGAAAGGAGTGCATGTTAGCGCCTTTCATTCTCGTCCCAGATACGACAACGGGAGACAGGGGAAGCCAGTTTGGCTTTGTATGCGTACAATGAGTCGGAGAAGTCCATCTTTGCGATTTGGTCGGGGGACTATGTGCGCGGTAGATTGATTCGAGCTATTCGGTTCGCAGAGCTGAACTGAACTGGACTGGAGCCTTGGATAAAGAACACGCGCGAAGTCGGTTACAGCTTATCGAAACGGAAGAGAATAATAATAATGTCGGGCGAGGGTTCGCGATGGGGGAGGTTGCGTAGAGGACTTGGCTCTAGGCAGACGCTTTTTTTTCTGGATGGTGCGTGTGATCGGTATGGATGGACGGTTTGTGTTGCGTTTCGTTGGTTTGCGTCAGGAGGCTGGAACTAGCTGGTTTTTTTACACCAAGTCGCTGGTTGCTTTCATTGTAGGGGAGCTTCGCAGCGTTGCAGCTGCTAATGGATGCTATATCGCTAGCGCGGACAGGGATCCACGCTCAGGGGCTCTCGTCATCTGCCATCAGCCACTGCGCTAAGCTTTACCTGGTTAGTATACGAGATGTGGCGCAAATAGTTATCAGCCACTCGTGTTGGCATCTTATGAGAAGGCACTGAGGTGGTTTATATCTAAACTGAACCGTCTACATTCTCAAGGTACACAGTCATGTAGGCAACACTTATCTGAACCCCTCATATAATTTGACTCGATCACCTCCTACAAGTCTGAGGTCTCGCTAGGAATAAGCTACTATCATATATATCTTCAAATCACCAATATTTGTGAGCCCCGACCCGGGGAAGAACCGCGGTCATTATCTAATTGTTTAGCACAGTTGATTATCTCATTACCAACTTCACTTTTCTACAGCTGTCACCAATCTCCTTTACATGATATAATCGATGACAGATTCAAGACACCGTTCGTAAAATGCGGGTGTTGCTCACCGTAGGTATCGCCATGAGTATCGCTACAGCCCTCCTAGAAAGGGAAAATGAACAGCCAGGCATTTGTGCTCTAAGATTACACCCGCAATAACCCGGTCGTGGCCGTTTCGACAGCATGAACAGGCCAAACCCGTTCCTAAATAGTACCACTCCAGTGGCTAGGAGGGAGGGCTGAACTTTATGGCTTGGTCACCTTTCCCAGGTCCAGTGATTCGATTGGCTCTCCTAAAGCGTTGTCTGGAGTTGGATTCCAGCCCTACAACAGCAGCCATAAGTAGATTGTTTGAGAATCATCCCCATTAGAGACAGAGTTGGCTCTTCTAAAACGTCACAGTCAAGCATACCCTGGATTGCTAGCAAGTTGGAGCGGCTGACAGTATAAAGGACCTAGCCCAACTTCAGCATATGAACTTTAATGTCGCCAACCATATGCTCGTCTATTCCCATTTGGAGTTAAACGTGACGACTATGTTCTCCTTCCACAATTAACGCTTCGGGCCCGAGATAACTAACCTCTAGGCAATATTCCACGCCATGGGCCAGCTGCTCGATCGTGGTGATATGATTCAAGAATATGTCCATACCAAAGTGACAGCTGACCAGATTTGAATCTGAATCTGAATATACTCAAGGGGTACAGCACTGATGTGGCCAGATTAGGTTACAAAATCGTCCTCTCTACAAGTAATGACGAGGACCGTTTTCTATGACCATTCGATCTTAACCGTTTTGTTTCGTATTCCTCCCGCCTCAACCGAAACACAGGCCGCACGTTTGGGATACGAACTCTATCTGTCCCTCGGTGACTTGACTCCCACTGAAGATGCTGCGAATTAGCCTAGAAGAGGGAACATCGGCATATGCTCGTGCGCAGACCCGACCCCCTCACTCTATCCATCGCAAGGCATGACAGACTCTAGACCTAAACGTTAGACAGTCGCACATTATGGCACATAACTGTAGCTAGTCTAGGTTTCGGGGGGGAGGGGGGGCGGGGGGGGGGGGCGAGGAGTATAGAAAGTTGTGCGTGGAGGGTTCGAAGAGCGCCGATACAAGCTCGTAATCCATAATACGGTATATGCGTTGTCTTGCATTTCTTCGCTTTTTCCCAAGAATAGCTGAAGAATAATTTACTGATATCCTCTCGCCCCTCTAGCAATACTATCTCGAGGGCCTGTGATACGAACGTAACATCCTGTCCCCAACCTAATATCGCTATCTAGTGGTTGGGCATAGGTAGGCGAGAGCACGGTTGTAGACAGCCTACCTCCTGAGTTGTGTCCCCAGGAGGACACCATACGTAGTGCTTTAGAGAGACAAAGTAGCCATGTCGGGGAACTGGACATCGCCAGCTCCCCATGGGACTAACCCTGGGACGAGCCAGGTAAGTGATCCTGAACAGATACCTGCATTTCAAAAGTTCATTGCATCAGTGTTAACGCCCTGGACAAGGTGACGAAGCCAAAGGGACCACCTTACGCATCTACAATGGCCATCGTGGGCGGCGAGCCCTCTCCGGCCGTCGACGATCCCATCGCCGCTTCTTTGCTATTGCTATTCCTCCTCTCAGCCGCTGCACACATGGCCATCCTCCGAATAAATAAGCAACGTCACCTGAAATTCATATTCTCGGGTATGCTCTTCGCCCTCTGTGTCCTCCGCAGCATCTCACTCGCCACCCGCATAATCTGGGCTTCGTATCCGAAAACCGTCAACGCAGTTATCGCGGCCAGCGTCATGACGCAGTGCGGCTCCGTCCTCGTATTCATCGTCAACCTGTTCTTCGCTCAGAGGGTCCTTAGAGCGTACCATCCTCGCCTCGGCTGGCATCGCGGCACCCGCTACATGGTGTGGTTCCTGATCGGATGTGTGATATGCTGCCTGGTTATGGCCATTGTCGCTACCGTCCACACTTTCTTTACCCTGAACCACAGAGCTCGGCAGGCTGACCGCGCCGTCCAGCTCTTTGCCGGCCTCTACCTCGCGTTCTTGGCCTTCCTTCCCATCCCTGTCGTCGTGATCGCCGCCGCCACGCACCGGCGGCGCTTCCACGTGGAGAAATTCGGCGCAGGACGTTGGCGCGCCAAAGTCGGACTGTTGGTCTTCGCGGCCCTTGTGGCTACTCTGGGAGCTACGTTTAGGGTCGCTGTTAATTTCGACGGGAGACCTGGCACGGACCCAGCGTGGTTTCATAGCAAAGCTTGCTACTACTGCTTCAACTTCGTGACAGACTTGGTGGTCTCGACTGCATACCTCCTAGCACGGTTCGACAGGCGGTTCATCGTGCCGGACGGGGCTCGCGGGCCAGGGGATTACTCCCCCATTCTCCCATCAACGGATTCAAATAGAAACCTAGTGGACAAAGTGCCCATGATGGGCTCCGACAAGCCCGTAACCACGATACAGGAACCTCCCGTCCCAGCTCCCAGCGCCACACCCTCTCCCCCTCCCCAGACGACAACAAGAACGACGAGCAACACACCATCTTCAGCATCCTCATCCTCACAACAGCACTTAAACGAGTTGCCTACGGATACCTCCAACACAGCAGTGCAGAACACGCCCGCCACGAGCAATAGCTTCAACCGGAAGGCCATACGGCCCATCCTCAACCCGCAGTCTCACAATGCAGACGGGAACAACGGCAACAGCAACAGCAGCAACAACAATACTAACAACAACAGGCTGAACCGCGGCTTCATAGCACGCAGTCGGCGGAGCGTCATGCTGCGCATGCGCATCAACAGCGAGGCCGACGCCTACGGGCCCGACAGCGCGGACAGGGGCGTGCGGGCACCTACTCCGGCCCACCTGGGACCGCCCATCCTGCCTGATCTCGACTTAGACCTGGAGCTGCTGAGCGCGACGCTACTCGCGCCTTGGGCGCTGGATAGTTGGGGCTTCGACGTGCGGCACGGCTCGAGGAGCGGAAGCTTGACGAGCAAGAGTAGTAGGAGTAGTAGAAGTGGTAACAAGAGCAGCACTAGGACTGGTGGAAGTGGAAGTAGTAATGGCAGGAATAGCGATAGTAGCGGGGAAAGAGGAGGAGGAGGAAGAGGAGATGGTGTGAGTGGTGAAAGACATAGCGGTGGGGGGAGTAGTTGGAATTATATTCACCGGCCGGGACGGCCGAGGACTATATAGCTGAAGGTATGATGTAGGGAGACAAGATATCGAGCAAGAAGTAAGAGAAGAAACAGATTCGAATCTTGGGACGATAGGGGTAGATGGATAGGTATGTTCGCTCTACTCGTTCTGCTGTCTTTTGCGTCAAGCGGCCGCGAAGAGAGGGGGAGGAATGCCGCTGCATATGAGATGATGTTGGAGACATGTATACCATTTGATGTCACGGTTTATTATTACTCAACTACACCTACATGGTTCCTTTATCGACTAATACAAACTTACGCCTGTTAATAATGTTGGAAGCGAGCCGTTTTGAATGCATATTCATTAGCTGCCACCTGCTAATGGGCTAGAGACAACAAGGTAAAAGACTCTAAATCACTTCACACATGTAAAGCTACCTAGATATATCCCTTGCTGATGGGTTCGATGTCACGAAAGGAGTCATGATACACGAGTGACTCGACATATCTGCCTTAAGCCATATATATTAACAGTCATCAATTCTCTACTGGATCGAATCACGTTCAAACAAAGCCGTTTCGTTACAATCAGGGCTAATGTATCTTTCTCTTTTCAATATGAGAAATCTAATGCTTGGGCATCTAATTCACATTTAGCGGCCCGACAACATGCTGCCTATCGAATAATGGACATCGACTGCGGTATCGTGACAAGGGACAATAATCACCCTGGTTGAGACCCCAACCGTAGCTACACCAACCACATCGGGGCCGGCCTAGTGACAGGCCGTAGACAGTGGAAGTCGCTGATGCGTTACATATTCGCAAGTGTTGTTGCTATGGCGCGACCACGTCCATAGATCGCCTTCTGACTTTCGGTAATGGCAAGGGTATGGCGACCTAGGCTCAACGTAACTCCCGGAGACCTTCAAGCCTTGAATCCACGCATCTCCAAGGCGTGGCATCAAGACTTGTCGGAAGCTTACAGGAAGTAGTCTGGCGTGCCTATAGAAAAGGTCAGTATTGATGTCACCAACTTCCAAGCTGACAGCGTCCCGACGTAACACTGCAAGGCAGGAATAAGGGATTGGGGCATGCTTACGTCGAGAAACCATTGGCTCGCCAGCCCGCGGGCATGGGTCGAACTGTAAGCTGCAGAAAATCGTAAGCATATACTTCACATCCAAAGCTCCACACGAGCCCAAGTTTGACGTGGACCACTTACAAGGTGTACTTCAGATGTTCGTCGATTTCCATGATCGCGGCTTGATTACCACACCGGTAACAGTAGTTAGGTGCTGGAAAATGTTAGAAGACCATCCTGAAAGAGCATAGGGATATTGGGACTAACCAGAGAATATGGTAACGACGTTTCTATCTTGCGACCAGTTGTAACCCTCCATGACCAGTTGATGAGCACGTGCGATTAGGGTGAGACCGTTGTTGTGGTTGAAGGCCTCGGAAATATCCTGCCCAAAGGTGTAACCCGCACCACGGGGGCTAATACCCCAGCCACATCGGTCATCAGGGTCGGACCAGAGCAGGTCGCACATGGGACCTTCGTGGGGTACCTCTTGGATTCGGTCAAGGGCCCGAATGTTGTCAAGGGTATCGATACTAGGCGACAGACCGCCGTGAAGGCAGAAGATTTGGTTGTCGATGAGGGCGGTTAGGGGGAGATAATCGAACAGATCGGTGAAAAACTTCCAGACGTTGGCGTTGCCGTACTTGCGCAGGCATTCGTCGTAGAAGCCGTAGACTTGGGTGATCTGGCGGGACTCGTGGTTACCACGTAGGATGGTGATCCGTTGGGGGTATCGAATCTTGAGAGCGACGAGTAACGTCACTGTCTCGACGGAGTAGTATCCTCGGTCGACGTAGTCACCTATTCCGGTAGTCAATAATAATGCCCCCCACCGTATCAAGACTAGTTATCGTATAACGCACCCATGAACAGGTAGTTGGTGTCGGGATTAGGACCGCCAATCTTGAATAGCTCCATCAAGTCGTGGAATTGACCGTGAATATCACCACACACCGTTACCGGGCATTTCTAAAATAGGCGTCAGCAGAAGCGACAGCAGCGAAGATGGGGGTAACATACCACTGGCTGAACGTTGGACTCCTCCTGTAAGACCTCCCGAGCCTAGAGATGATAGATCAGTATGATGGCGTCGATGGCGAGACGGGCGAAGGTGGGCTGGAAGGGAGCTGCAAGCCACACGGCTGATGGGCGAGACTTACCTTCTCGCAGAGTCTCTGGACATCAGCCTCGGAAAGCTGCTTGCAGTTCATCAAGTTCTCAATCCAACCTTCCAGGGTGGGGATGGTGGTCGGCTCGGAGGGGGGTATCGGAGCCAATTCAGCAGGGACTCGCCCGACGTCCTCCATGTTGGTATCCATGATGACAAACGTGAGCCGGGGTCAGGTCGCAGGACGAGGTGGTAGCTGGTGGTGTTGTTTAGTAGTGGTATCGCGTGTTGCTTCGCAAAGCTGTAGCAGAATCGAGTTGATGGAGCCGGGGGACGGGGGACGATGGACGGGGGACGGGGGACGGTGGACGGTGGACTTGGAATGACGTTGAAGGTGTGGCAGGAGAAGCGCAGCGTCTGTTCGTTTGGGTGTGGGCGAAGTTGGGGGTGGGGCTGGGATGGGTATCGTCGCGGTCGCAGGCAAAAGAAAAGGAAAAAAAAAATTAAATACAAATAATTATTTGTGCTCGCCGTGGATCGAGTCGATGGTGGTTTAGTCTGCTCCCGCCGTCGTCAGAAATAGGTAGTCGCGTCTTTGTGGTTGAAGGGGTTATTTGGGGGTTCTTGCGAAAGGGTTACGGGTTACGGTGATTGCAATGTAGGATTTTTCTTTGGTGATAGCACAATACGGTCCGACCCTGTTAGGTAAAGGGACATGGAGGTCAATGGCCTGATACATGGTAGGTTCAAAGGTGTAGGTCGGGACCCATTGTACCTAAGGTACCTAACGTAAGGTACAATGTACCCAGGCTCCCTACATGTGGGTACATGTACATGTATACATACTGGGCAGCACGTATGTACTTCCGTATATATTTACGTCAGTCTACCCAAATGTTCGCTTAAAATGCGGCTCTTCTGTCACAGGCACCCCAGGTACCACCTAAGTATACGTATCTCTCTATCAAGCCACTGCGTAATCTATATACCCGACTACCTACTCGAGCATTCATGAGAGGTGTACGTAGTTATAGGATTATAGGGATCCATATCATATTAGGTAGGCGTGCTCGACGTCCATCTACGTTTCTCTTCGATATGTGCAAGCAAAGTGCTACCCCATCTAAGGATACAAGAGAGTATGTAGGTTACGTCAATCCAAGGCCGACCGGGTCACTGGACTTCGTGCCTTGAGGAATGTCTCTACCGACCAAATCTCGGAAGTCGAGCTGCACTTCTTCCAGCATCTTCGCATGTGTCTTCGCCCTGTTCATGCATTGCTTCCACACCACTCCATCCCTCTCCGTGCTGCTCAACTGTCTGGCAAGAATCACGTTGAACGCATCCACCTCCTCTTTGGCCCATTTCACACAGGCACTCATCATCGTCTGGGGGAAACAGCTCTGGAAGCAGCTCACGGTATTTCTGATGATACTGAAGTAGACAAATGAGATCTGCCAGATGTAAAGGTGGAGATCACCCTGGAATATGCATTGCCTACGTCAAGTTAATATCCCCACAAACCCTCTAGAATCTTCGTGAGACATACCTTGAGCGTTTCTGAATCAGGTCGCTGCGAGCCTTGAGGTAGGCATCTCTTGCGCGATCTTCGAAGCCTAGCCTATTCAGCCAATCAACGTTACGCTTCGTCTTCGATGGCTGGCTGTGCGAGTCGACAAGTTCGCGTATGATTAGTCCAGCGAGTTTCGCGCATCTTTCCTCGACCTTAAAATCGATGAAGTCTTGCGCAATGACGTTGTTCTTCAATCCGCGGGCGAGTTTCTGCATCTTCTCGACGCGATCGACTGCTAGCTCGAATTTCTGAAGGGCGATGTCAATGTCGAGCTCATCCATCTGGCCCTCGACCCAACGGAGATTCTGCTGTTTTCCATCCACCTCGATCAACATGTCCTTGATGTCGGAGAGTGTCTCGAGCAACTCCGTCTTCTGTAACAAGCCCGGATCTCGAGAAGCAAAATAGTTAATAGTCTCTTTGGCCTTATTATTGGCCTCCATCTCAGACTGCAAGTTCTTGCGTAGCTCCTCGACCGCCTTTCGGATGTTCAATATCAAGGTTGCCTTCTCAGGATCTTCGGGTTTCTCCGTCCTATAAATAAAAGACTCCTGGCCCACTCCTCGAACCATGATGGCATCCGCAAGTTTGTTCCTACCACTGTACGAATCGCTTGTTGCAGCCATATCGACGACTTCGATGTCCAACAGCGGCCA
This sequence comes from Hypoxylon sp. FL1857, assembly GCA_022578955.1. NCBI lineage: Eukaryota > Fungi > Ascomycota > Sordariomycetes > Xylariales > Hypoxylaceae > Hypoxylon > Hypoxylon sp. FL1857. Next base: position 63,431 of record MU400364.1, on the reverse strand, counting down.
ACAGCGATCAGCGACCAGCTTCGTCGCTGGACCACGATTGTCATTCGGGTTGTCCGTCTTACGTTTCTTACGCGAAGCGACAAGAAGGTGGTCATTGAGGAGGAATAATTGCATAGATCGTCTTGACTTGTACGTCGCGTTGTCAAGCTCAATCCAGGGACCGGCATTTTGAACGACATGCCTACCCATCGAATTAGGTAAGAACTTCTGAGACCCCTCGACATTCTTGTAAAGGGCCTGCATCTGGCTGTTCCACAGGGCGGTTCTGTCCGCAACGGAGCTGCGCTTATCTCTCTTGCTTAGACCGGTCGAAAAATCCCCATTGACAGAGGCACCGCCAGTTCCGGATGCAGCTCTAAGCGCATTCGTGTTTGTAGCCAGCTCTTTAAACAAGTTACGAAGGGTTCGCATCTCTGACTTTAGCTTCTCGGCTTCCTTGCTTATCTTGATGAACTGCGCTCTGTTCTGGTAGACGCTCTGTTGCAAATCAGCTGATGCCCTATTCTTCAGCTTGCGCAAAGCCACTTCGTAGTCTCGGATCTCGTCCTCAGTAGCCTCGCTCAGGATGTTCGCAACATATTGATCGGGAACCAGCCTGGGATCTCTGAGCGCCTTAGGGTCGACGGTCGGTGGCGCACCTCTGGGTGCACCGGCAGCTGCGCCTCCATCACGCGATGGTGGTGGCCGAGATCGCGGCCCCTGCTGGTCATATCTTGAGGGGTCGAAACTAGGCACCGAAGGGACCGGAGGAGCGGTTGGGTCAAAATCGCTAGGGAGATTATTGAAGCGAGTTGAATAACGTCGCTTGACAAGGTCGCTAGTCTGAGACATGTTAGTAATTGAGAAAATCTACAATAGGAGTGGCTCAACGTACCTTTCCACCGGTTGAAGGGGGTGGTCGTTGTCGAGGCGGCGGGCCATTCGGTCCTGGTCCAGCTCCAAATCCGGCCCCGGGTCTTACCCCAGTGCTACGAGGCACAGGGACGCCATCATTCGGGATAGGTTCTGAGATTTGGCGAGGGGCGCTGATGGTAGGACGCGCCTTCCTCTTATTGCCACTGCGCAGTGAAATCTTGCTTCGTTCTTCAGACATGGCGAATACCTGGGTCGAAGTACGATTGGGGACGATTGATGTAGTTATCTACCTAAGGTAGGTGGGTGAGTCCGGCGTCTGCGGGTACGGGGAGCAATCCGTCAAGGACCGCCTTCGAAATAGAAGCAAACAAGTATCAACGGATGCGGCGAATGATCGAGGTGTTATTCAGGTCGTCAACACCCCATAATTGAATTGGACCTTCGCAGTCATTTTACGGCGGTACGACTGTTTAAAGTAGAAGTTAACGTAAACTCGGCTTGGCTGGTTGGCAGAGCACAGACATCCAATTGCTTCATATGCCACTATGCGGCATGGGTTAGTGTGCAAAGGGGGCACTGTGCACTTGCCCGCTTGCTCACTGCTCTTTCTTGCGGCGCTCGTTAGGTGGGTGTTAGGTCGTTGATAAATCGGTCGGATTTATTTGATGGCGGAAAAGCTACTCCCTGTTAAGGTTTAGCGCCGTTGTCCATGGCAAGGATCTGGGTCGCAGCATGCGATTGCACGTCAGGTATCGAAGCTAAGCTGCATTGAAAAAAATTACGGCAGGCTCAAGTGCTTGCTCTACGTCTTCAAAGGCCTCTTTAGGAAGCAACCTTACCAGGCCTCGACGATTCGCACTTAACGACCAGTCCACAGACAGCAACTACACCTGGCTCTATCGCCGCATCCTGGTCATTCAATTGTAATCGCCGCGCACCACCGTGTTTAATTGGACGCTTAAAATCTCTTCTGGGATACCACAGCCGTCAAAATGGTGCAGACAAGTACAATCTTGACGATATCGGCCGCAACAGCAGCCACGGGCCTTCTAGGTACGCCATCACCGCCCTTGCTACTCCCCTGGCGGCTGTCGCCGATGAATGTCATATCATCATAGCAACTTTCCTTTCACCAAGGCCCCCCCCCCCACCTCGCCGACGGCGAACCGCGGCTAACATTTCTCGCACAGCATATGCGATCTACTTCGACTATCAACGACGTGTAGACCCCAACTTCCGAAGAAACCTGCGACGGGAAGAACGAAGACAAGCGCGCGCAGAGAAGGAGGAGGCCGTGGCGCAGACGAAGCAGAAGCGGAAGGATATTCAGAAGGCTGTCGAGCAAGCCGCGGAGGAGGGCTTCCCCACTGGTGTCAATGAGAAGGAGCAATTCTTCATGGACCATGTGCAGAAGGGTGAACTCCTAGCTGCTGATCGTAAGTCTCACGCCGTTTGCCTTCAGTCCCCATTGTCAGGCCAGTGGGAGAGTAAACACTGCCATCGTGACGGGATAAAGAGGAAGCTCGGGGAAGGGGTTCGCAAGATAAAGAGTGCTAACATATGTCGAATTATAGCGTCTAGAACAATGGAGGCTGCCCTAGCCTTCTACAAGGCCTTGAAGGTGTACCCGACTCCCGGTGACTTGATCTCTATTTACGACAAGACCGTGGACAAGGTGAGCAGGCTATTATAATGCCTCTAAGTCATTGAGCACCCCGCTAATATGTACAACAACAGCGAGTACTAGATGTGCTAGCAGAGATGATTGCCTATGACAAGAACCTCGATCTCGGCACTGGCATCAACCTCTCAGACCTGCCCAGCGCCGGTTTGGACTAGGCTAGGACAGGACAGGACAGGGCAGGATAGGAATCTAATATTTCCTCCCGTCCCGTAATGACACTCTTCCCTCCACTCTACCTGATGAAAATAATCGGTGAATGAAACGGGCTTTCTATCAACCCAGGCGTTGGTCGGATTTTAGCCCACGAGAAGAAAGCCTTCAGCATTGGCAGCCCCTCTGCTTAAAGGGGGGGCCTAGGTACACACAGAAGGATACCTTGAATACCTTGTATGATATAATATGCGGTCAGCTTGCGCCTGGTCGTATACTTTTCGGCTGTTCCGATAGAATTAGGGTGGCAACCGCTGTACATTTTTCACGATCATCATGCTTGGTGGCTGGTATAGACAAACGACGGACCATGATTCTTACTTCGCTGGTTCGATTGCTCAAACGTGATATTTCGAGAACCCCCCTGTCTAAATGCAATAAATGTAACAGACCTAACTAGGAAGTTTCAATCTTCCTGCCCTTCCGATCAACTCTCACGTCCCGCGGGTCAAATCCACCATTACCCCAAGTCGCCCACTCGGGCGTCTCGGGACCCATATACTCCTCCGGCGTCCAATCGCCATCAGCGCCCCTTTCTTCCAGCAGCTCGAAGAACCGCTGGTAGTCAATCCTAGTATGCCACTTGCCATCCACCTTGAACCGCTCGCTAGCAATAAGCACGCAGCAACTATGCGCGTGCTCAGCCGCAATACCATAAGCCAGCCCTCGTTCCTTTAATTTCTTCTCCAGGGCCGTCACGAACTCTGTGACCTCAGCGTAGAATGGCACGTTCGCCATACTCAGGCCGGCGCCCGCGCTGCTGGAAGTACCGCAGTACGTCACCCCCTTGATCTCAACGAAGCACGGCAAGCCCTTCTCAACAAGATCGGCGTATCCCTCAACCTCGTCCTCGACATTGAACCCCTTGACGAGGGTCAAGCGGAACACGGTGCGCTGCTTGAACCGCTTTTCGCGCAGGATATCCAAGCACCGTTGAAACCGCTCCCAGAAGTCGCGATGCAGCGGGCGGTCAATCTTGCGCAGGGACTCCTTATTACTGGCGTCGATGGACACGTACAGCTGGGTGACGGCTTTTAAAGCCGCGAGCTGCTCGGGGTGTTGCGCGTTGCAGACCAAGAAAGAAGATATGCGTTCGCCGTGCAGCAGCGCCAGGAACTCGTTGATGTGCGGGTAGAAGATAGGTTCGCCGACGAGGCTCAGCGCGCAGTGCCGTATGCGCATGGCCTCAGCAAAGCGCTCGGCGCGGACGCCGGGGATCCCGCGCAGCATCTTGATCTTCTTGTAGTGGCCGGCCTTGACGCCGTCGAAGATCATCTCCGGCGGGTCGACGACCCAGCGCCACGTGGTGCCCACGGGGTTTGTCCCGTGCCGCCAGCAGAAGACGCATTTGTTGGAGCATGACAAGGATGGTGTGGTTTCCATGCACTGGTGCGATGCGATGCCGTAGAATGAGAACTTATAGCAAGAGCCGCGCCCGCGTAGGGCAGACTTGGTCCATCTGCAGATCTTAACACCCGAATGCGAGCCTACAATGGAATACCCCTGTTTGGTTAAAGATGCGTATGTAGGCGAATTTTTAGGTACCATCTCCTTAATAGTCTGAGGTGGCCTCTTCGATGTGGATTTGTTATATGTAGTGAAGTCCACGGCAATGACTGTGGGATTATTCGACTTTTCGGTGCCGTTTTGGGAGGCCTTCATGATCCTCCCAAGATCTTCAACATCTTCAATATTTCCCGGGCGTCCCTTTTTCGATTTTTTTGTCGTTGTCGATTGTTCGATAATAACTTCTCCGTCATCATCATCCGCAGAGCCATACTCGTCGTCGCTTTCCACGGCATCTCCGCTGCCTGGAACTCCCTCCCCTAGGGACCCTGTACGAGCGATATGCGTCAGGGTATCCTTCACGCCATCCACCCATTCGTCCAGCCTTTCTTTCAGATCCCGTTTCGTGTCGGCCATTCCCAAGGGATAAGCCCTCTTGCGACCAGTAAGCCTAGCCATCCACTTATCGACCTCTTTAGCTTGACAACAGAAGCCTTCATCCTCAGTTGGCCATCCCTCTCGGTCACCAAAACCAAAGACCGAGTAACCCAACACACCTGCTAACGAAGCGGTGTCGATCCTGAAATCATGGTAGGTTTCTTTCAAATGTTCAAGAAAATTGTCGTTGATGGAGTCGATGTTGTAGCTCGGGACCAATAGAAGATAGAAATAGTCAACTGGCGTGCTGGAATCTGCGGGCTTTGGTGCGGTAATGAAGTATTCGTCATAATCTACCTCAGCTAGGTCCAGTACAACTGGCTTTAAGAAACACTTCCCAGAGCCGTCGACCTGTTCTCCCAACGAAGTTCCGAGGGCCTGGGCAAATCCACTCGCAGTCCTTTCTGTACTTCCGGTCAAAGACGAGTAGAATACGAGTATTTGTATGGGTCGTTCGTGGCTATGCTCGGCACTTTTGCGCGTGGTATCTGCCCTCCGTATCTCTCCCTTGATGCGCCGCGGGCCAGTCGTGGCATCTTTAACTTTCTCTGTTTGCACGACAGTCTTCTCTTCCAGAGCTCTATCTATATTTTTCGTGGCCAACTTCGTAGTGGCTTGGGTAACCTTCTGGGGTTCGGCTGTAGGTTTCGCTTTCTGGCGGATCTCTGTATACAGCCAGAACACGGCAAGAATGCACGTCGTCGCAAACAGTATCACAGGCCGGTGTTCGTGCCATGCTTCAAGAACCGCTGGTAGAATGTCAGCAGGCATAGCTAGGAACTTAGCATACTATATCTTACTCCGAAACGGCGCATTGGCACCCGAACCAAGCTCCCCTACTCTACTCGCCATTTTTGGTCGTAAGAACTGAGTTGACAGTTTTTTCCACCTGAGTGCGCGGAAAATCGCGGGGCACTACGGCGCCTGCATAAGAATTTTAGAGGGGCAGTTGAGGAAGCTGAAAGAGCCCCGCAGTACCCCAGATTTCCGAATACATGTAGTAAGGTACCGTGAATATCGATAAGGACATGTATACTGTGTACGTAGATCTACTGTCACGAGAAACAACAGTCAATCTCATAATCATTCTTTAATATTTTGGTATCTAGCACTCAATAAACTGCTAAAAATAGGTAATTAATGATCTAGTAAAATAGCGAGAAAGGTCCTTAGGAGAGTAATTTATCCTCGTCGATATGAAGCCTTGATCCGGTCAAGACAAAGGGAATTCATCCTCGTCTCTTTTCTTCTCCTCGCGGTTGCTAGGCATCTGGGTCGCTATCCTTGTGTTGGTCGGAGTCATCTATTTGAGGTATGTTTTTGGCCAGTTTTTCGAAGAGGTCGCGGGCCCAGCAGACTGTGACCATGATTGCCAACGCGTTCCACTGATGCTGATTCCGCTCCGATAAATTCAGCTGGCATGGAATGTGACAGGCAGCACCTGGGCTGTCAGCGTCCAATGTGACGATGAGCAAAATGTGCCTAAAGATAACGAAACCAAACAAGACTGGTGCTCTCGGCCTCTCCTGTTCGGGAACGCCGGCCAGTGACTCTCGCCATCTTGCGGCTAGGCCGTCCATCTCATATTGGATGTGCATGTGCATGTCCATGCTTAGTCTATCCGGGTCTTCTATTTCCAGTATTTTCACGTTAGACGGCAGAGACTTCTTGTGCTTGGTGATGCCCCCATCTAGATCAGCCCAGAGTAAGGCATCCATAAGCCTTTTCTTGGTTTGTTTGACAATTTGGTCTGTATCATCGCCATCTAGATTATTGTTTCCAGCCTTACGGAGGTCGCGGATCCGTGAATGAAGATCGATCAATCTGCGAAGTGCGATGGCGCCTATGAAATGTGAGTCCAGAAAGGGGAATCGATAACGATGGATCAGACTTACCTCGATATTCAAGCTTATGCGCCCGCGCGTATACCCTCGGCCGGACACTCACGTCCTTAGTCTTGATGTAGAATAAATCTTCCGGGAGAGGAATTCCTCGAAAGTGCATCTTCCAGGTTGTCGGCATGAGTGTGTATTCATCTCGCCCATTCAGAATCTGGTTAAGGAAGATCTGTTCGTAACGCCACTCTTCCGAGTCATAGTCCGTGTTCGTGCTTCGGGCAGAAGTAGATTCAGGCGACTCTTGTCGAGGTGCAGAGCCCCTCATGACTCTCAAGTAGTGGTTTAGAAGGGCTTGAGGATTTTCTATTAGTATTTTATCTACTGGTTCAGAGGTTTCGTCGAAGGGCCACCACCCGGCAGGGTCGTCGTCGTCGTCTTGGGGTTCGTCTTCCTCAATAGAGTCCCTAACGTCCTCGTTTTTAACCGTCTTCTGTGCTGTCTTTGATAGAGCTCCTCCCGAACCCTTCTCTTCTATGTCATCGCCTAGCCCTCCAAAGGTATTCCTCTTGGTTGAGGAGCCATTTTTGGTAACACGGCCGCTAGTGACCTTGTTCCTTGTCAAGTTGTCAAGTTGACTCTTATGTGGGTTTGTAAGTGCATCCTTGGGGGACCAAGTGTAACTAGCCATGTCGATGGTCTGTTATATGTTGCTATAAGGACCTTACCGTTGGGGTTCAAATAGAGAGAGTGAGAGAGAGAGATGGAGTTGTACAGAGTATGTGAAATGAGAAGAGAATTGCACCAACTGGCGTAGAACCCAACCAAATGACTTAGGCTGAGGGGCTCGATTTCTCACAATGGCGAGTAGAGAACAAGGACAGAGGCATTATTGGCTTCTTTGACGGAACCAGGCAGGACGACCTGGATATTTGGCCGATGATAGCTCATCAACGATTCATTGTCTCGCACAGAACCTGCGTTAAAAGACCGTTTTTGGCCGAGTCGAGAATACCAAATTAACAATGAGAGGCAACTAAGGTGATGAGATGAACAATAGAACTGGTCCTAGGCCGCTTCCGGCGAATTTGCGATTGTCGACCTACATACATGCGTTTCGGAATTCGCTACTCGTCGCTTGCGGTAATTTTTGTGAAGCAAGTTTGGACTCAACCCAGCTCAACCCAGCCGTCCCTTCCAGCAGGTTTCGAATGGGCGCAAGCCGCGCCACGTGTGAGCATCCGCATAACGTCGTACCTGCTGAATGAGTTTTGGCTGTAAGGTGTGGTGAGATCCGTGCAACATGTACCTACTCTGGCAACGCTGTGCTAGTCCAAAAGCGGCATAGCGTTTGCACTCCGATTAGATAACATCGGGTATCCTAGCAGCTTCTAGGTACCCTATGATGTAAATTGATGCTGGAAGTACCTAGCGCGCCTCACACAGTGGAGCACCTAACGGATGCCCGCTAGGCAAGATTTAAGCTCTCGGTTGGCAGCTGGAATTCACCCTTCGCCTGCTTCTGAATTTTTGCGGTACCGATACTGCGAGACTGCGAGACCGCGACATACATGTACGCGCCCGCCCAACTTAGACCGACACCAAACCCAATGACATATTCGTGAGCAGCTGGCGCATACCTCCAAACCTTCTCTTCAAAATAATCACATAACCACCACAGAATCCAGTGCACTCACCTCTGATACCCTGACCCTACCATACGTGATTTCCTACAACCTAGAGCTGTAGGACAACACGTTACCCCGTTGCACTTTATTTACCTCTCACGCATTTTTCGCATTGTTCTTCCCCCTGTCGAAGCTGCCGTGACGTTGCAAGTCAAAACAGCTTCACCTATCGCGCAGGTTCCTAGATACGGACGTGTCGTGCTTTCAATCCACTTCCCCCTTCTTAATCTCGTCGCGACAAGACTTGGTCCAAGCAATGTACACTTTCTCATAGAGCTATCCTCACTTGTTACAGAGCATGGCTACAGAGTGGAACAAGCTCAAGGTCGTTGACCTGAAGGCGGAGCTAAAGCGCCTCGGCCTGCCGCAAAATGGTCTCAAGGCTGACTTGGTAGCGCGCCTAGAAGCAGCAGATTCCGAAAGAGCTACTTCTCAACCCTCCGAGGAAGCCATTGAAGAAGCCCAAGATGTGAATGGCGACTCCCAACTACAGGAGTCCACAAAGGTGTCCGACGCCACAGAGTCAAACCCCAACGATGAACCCCCCAAGCAACCTGAAGCTGAAACCGAAGTCGAAGCCGAAGCTGCACAGGCAGAATCGGACACGCCTGCGCCAGCTGTTACCGAATCACAGCCCGCCCTAGCCCCTTCGTCATCCGGTGCAACGCCGCTACAGCCTACCGAAGTGTTACAAGATTCACAAAAGCGAAAGAGAAGATCTTTGAGTCCTGCGCCGTCTGCCGATGAAGTTGCGCGCAAGCGAGCCAGACAAGATGATCGAGATACCCGGGATGATCATGTTGCGGATCTGATTCGCGAGGATGTTAACGAGGCGGTCGCTGGAAAGTTAGAGGGAGAGGACCTAACACAAGCTCCTTCAGATGTTGAGATGCAAGGTGCTAGAGATGTAGCACCGGTCGATCGCGAACGCGACGACGATATCGCTCGGTCAAGCCCGGCCGACAATGTTCACGCGGAGAGCCAAAATGGACACGCTACCGAAGTCGTGGTGGACAGCTCCGAGCCGAACTTCGATGAACCCCACGAGGACAAGCCTCGAGAAGAAGAGCGTTACACCGCACATTCGACAGAGATAGAACGAGATGTGACACCTTCCACTCACCCAGCAACTTCTGCACTGTACATTAAGAACTTTATGAGACCTCTTCGACCGCAGACGGTAAAGGACCACCTATTGGATCTCGCCAGACCGGTAGGCGCTCCCATTGAAGATGGTACTCTTGTTGACTTCTACCTTGACACTATCCGAACACATGCATTTGTAGTGTTTGACACTATCTCATCTGCATCAAGGGTACGTACCGCACTGCACAATCGCGTCTGGCCCGACGAAACCAACCGCAAGGCTTTGTGGGTTGACTTCATGCCGCCAGAGCGCTTCGCGGAGTGGGTTGATAAGGAGCAGGCATCTTCTGGAGGACGCAGTTCGACCAATCGTTACGAAGTCGTCTATGATATTGATGAGGATGGCAACGTAACTGCCAAGCTCGAGGAGTTCGACAGCGCAGCAGTTGCCCCGAAACAAGCCCCTCCGGCGCCGGAGCCTCAGCCCGAGCGCACGCAGTCGATTCCTACCGGTCCATCTCGACAGTTCTCTGGAATTGAAGGCGCCCCTACAGGCCCCCGAGGCTTCCAAGGAGGTCGCGCACCCGCAATGCACCCAAGCAGATTAGGACGACTAGAGCAGCCGGGACAACAGACTCGCACGTTCCCCGTCGTTACGTATCAGCCCGTTCCGGACGAGTTGGTTAGACGACGACTCGACGTCATCGCGGCTGCGAAGACAAAGGACTTGGGCAGAGATTTCGGCAAGGAATACAAACGTTACTACTTTGAGAACGGCGACACACTTGTTGACAGAGGCCCGGAGATTTTCCTAGGTATCCGCCCGCCGCACCGAGAGCGCGAGCGTCAGCGTGACCAGCGACGCGAGCCGCCGCGTGGCCGCCGAGGCGGTAGACGTCGTGGCGGTGGTGGAATGCCCATCTTCCACGGCGTCCCTCGAGGTGGCGATCGATTCCGTCCTGGAGAGTCCTCGGCGTCCGGCGCTAACGGTCGCTCGCGATACGCAGACAGAGGAAATCGTCGCGATCGATATGATGACAGGGGAAGTCGAAGAGATAGTCGTTACTAAGCTAACAACTAACCTAGATAGATGAGATGTAAGGCGATGACAAGGCGATAACGAGGCGAGTTAAGTGAGATCGTTGGTTCTATGAGATGAAAGTGGTCGTTGTATATGGACGCACAGTTGCGCGCGTGCGCACCTGCAAAACGCAAAAAGGTTAAAGGGCATTTACCGGAGTATAGAGAACACGGCACCACACATACGGACAGCATCGCAGGCAGAACAGGACGCATTGTACAGGAAAGGATACCCGGTCCGAGGGCATGCCAGCTATGAAAGGGGCGGCGAGTACTTTAAGAAAGACACAGACGAGACGGTCACCTGATTAGGAGGTAGAGTAGGCAATACGCAAGACAGTGCTAATAGATGACTTGATTCCGAAAACCCCCCTTTTGCGCTGCTAACCCATAGCACATAGCTCATAGCTCATAATCCATAACCCATCCCGTGTATGCTCCCTGTATGCTCCTTGTATGCTTGTGTACTCGGCCAATTCCCTATAATCAATCCCCAGCTAGCCACATATATATCCCATCATGCGGCCCACTTATCGCCCGCCTATTGATGTATCCCAAGGTCTCCCTCATGAATTAAAGCGATTATAGAAGCTTAATATTAAAAGAGAAAAGGAAACTATATCATTCCCCCTTAATTCAACCCGCTTGTTCTAAATCGCTGTCCTGTAACAACCTCTCGGCCAGCACACCGCCAACAACCCAAGCAGCCCACAGCAGCGTGTCGTCAACAGAGGTCACGGTCGGCGGCCGTACGTGAACGCCGCACACGCGCGGGTCCCGCTCCCATGCGTTCGTAGCGCACCAGGGCCTCCCGTGCTGCTGTTGCTGTCGGAGCTGCTCGTCGTTTGTGTATGCCGTGGACAGGTTAGGTAGGATGTGTCTATGGTAGCGCTCGTAGTGCGGCCTAGATAGGAGGCCGAGGAAGTTAGTATCTACCTATCTATGCTGAGACATGAAAGGTGGAAGAGCCCTAGCCGGGATGGGATATCAATAGATAAGACAGGATGGCTCACCAAGCAACCTGGTCAAAGTACGCATGGCACTTCCAGTACTGGCCCGGCTTCCGCGTGCCCTCCGGCACGTCCTTGTACCTCGCGCGCTCGAAGCGGCGGGCGCGGGCCTCGGTCCGCTCGACGGGCAGGAAGAGGCTTATGTCGAGACGGTCCTGCATCCGTCGCAGGGTCCGGAGGGTATGCGCTTCGCTTCCGGGCGCCACCCACCCGATCGGATCCTGGTCCTGGTCCCTCGCGAATAGCGTGAAGCCCTCCACGACTGTGAACCGACGTGCCACCAGGGGCACATCGTCGTCGAACTTAACAAGTTTTCCCGCGCGGTCCATCGCCCCCTCATCCCGGCACAGTACGTCCCGCATCGCATCTCGCAGGACCTCGACGGCCGCCTCGAGGGTCCCGGGCGAAAGCTCATCCAGAGCAGCCTCCATGGCAGGGAAGCAATCGCCTTTCTGGCCCTGACGCAAGTTCTCTAAGAAGCGCGGGTTCGGCACTGCGGGCCGCGTTTCCGCGTCGGGCTCGTCGACGTGCGCGGCGAGGAGCTCGACGTCGCAGGTGCCGACGCGGTCTCTGTCTTCGACGAGGACGGGGGGATCGCCGGGGCCGGCCATGCCCGCAGCCAGCTTGTCTTCGGGCCAGAGGGGTTGTATCGCGACCATCGGGGCGGGGACCGCGGTGGGGCTCTTGAAGAAGTAGGCGTCTTGATGGATGACGGCGGTCTGCAGGGGCAGCTCGAAGGGGTCTTCCCTGTCGCTGGCTACCATGCAGCGGAGGGCTTTCTGCAGGACGGTGTCGAGGAGCAGGGCTAGGGTGGTCTTCCCGGCGGAGGAGCAGCCGGAAATGGCGATTACGAAGTTCTGCAGAGGCTGCGTTTCGCCGTCGTCATCGATAGATTGCTCTTCGTATTTGTGATCATCGACTTTGAGCTCGAGGTCCATTATCCCATAACACGACCATATTAGCTGCTCGGTATAATCCATCAATTATTAAGTAGAGGTGCGGCGGCAGCGGCAGTGTGGCGAATCGTCCACACGCGAAATAGCTAGCTAGTTACCCAGAAAGGAAAGCCAAGGGTCATTTCTGCTTGGTGCTGAGTAGGCTTCATATGGACTTGACTCTGGGCTGTTTTGGAAGCCGGAATCCAGCGAAAAGACGTTCTCTTATTTGAAGGTCATGTCTCCTGACTATCGTACCAGTCGTTCTTCTCGATGTGCCGGAGCATCAACTGCGCACGAACTGCGCACAATTCTTCATGACGACCACTTCGGTACACGAGAATGAGTTGATACTCGAAGGAGGCGGCCATTACCGCTTCATTAGACAAAAAAATTATTCATATCGAGATATTCAAGTGTCAAGCATTGTATATAGGAGGTAGGCGTTTGAATAATCTTTTGTCAAACAATAAGGTGAACCTTCCGAGTCGCTTACCCCGATGCTTAGGGACAGCATCAACCATGGAACATTCAACACTCACTATATTATACCGGATATTGGCAATGGTCTATGGCGGTCCGATAGTTTCTAACATCTTTTCCGAGATCAAGATTTTGCTCATGTTGGCTTTCTTGAAAAGCCAGAAGCAGTGGAAATCGCCATACATATGGTTCGGGGCGAACAGAACATCGTTATGTGATATTCATATTTAACAGGAGCCAGCGAATAAATGACATATTCAATACTATGAGAATAATTATTAATGTTTACCATGTCATAGTTACTATAGTCCGGAGATTGCACTTTGATTGAGCAGGGGATTACTTGGATGACGTCAACAATTTTCAGTAAGCTTAAGGATAAGGTCAAATGAAGGTATATTGCTTGCTATCTGGCATAAAACCGCGCACCCCATTTCCCGAAACGCATTTTGTCCCAGCCAATTCAAATCAGCAATATCTGTACCCCACATCAAGTGAAAGCTTTAAGCCGCACTGGCCAAGGGCTCAGGCTGGACGCCAACCCGTTCCTTGCTCAAGATGTCGAGCATGAATTGAGAGGGGCGGTTGTCCTTGTACACAGCCTGGCAGGCCTTGAAAGCCATTACGTCCTCAATGTACTTGTCAAAGAGGTAAGCGCTGTCCATGGGACCACCGCGAGCTTCGGGGTGGAACTGGGTTGAGAAAATTGGTCGAGACACATGACGCATGCCTTCATTGCTACCATCGTTGAGGTTCACGAAGTATTCCTTCCATTCATTCCCTAGGGTGCTGGCATCAACGGCATAGCCATGGTTCTGGCTTGTAATGTGACATTGTCCAGTTGTCATGTCCAGAGCCGGAATATTGTGAGCCCGGTTACCATACTTCAGCTTGATAGTTCGAGCTCCGGTAGCCAGGGCGAGCAGCTGATGGCCCAAGCAGATTCCCATAATGGGCACTTGCGAGGTTTCCATCAGCACTCGAAGGTTGTGCACGGTAGCTTGGCAATGTGTCGGGTCACCAGGGCCATTGGAGATGAATACTCCATCAAAGTTGTCGGCAACCTTCTGGATCTTGAAATCGTAAGGGAACACAGTGACGCTAGCTCCACGGCTCACCAAGCTCCGCAGGATGTTCTCCTTGACACCGCAGTCGAGCAATGCGATGTGGTACTTGGGGTTGTGGGCCTCCACGACAAAGGGGGCTTTGGTGCTGACACGCTTGACAAGGTTGATTTGGCCTGGATCGACGAAGCTTTCATCCTCGTCTGCATCGTATTCGTCACCAACCGAGATCCTGGCAAGGGATGAACCTTGCTCCCGGAGGTAGGTAACAATGGCACGGGTATCTACACCTGAGATGGCGGGAATGCCCTCGCGGGCACACCAATCGCCCAAACTCTCCACAGCAGTCCAATGGCTATATTTCTCGGCGACATCGGCCACGACAATTCCTGCACACTGGATATGGGGGGATTCGAAATGTCTCAGTAGATTCCACTGGTCACGCTCGGCGGAGGGTACGCCGTAGTTTCCAATCAGTGGCTGAGTGAATACGAGGATCTGACCACGGTACGAGGGGTCAGTCATTGACTCCGGGTAGCCAACGAGGGAGGTGGTAAAAACGGCTTCGCCGGAGATGTTCGAGTTAGCTCCGAAAGCTGTTCCGTGGAAGATAGGTCCGTCCTAGGTCTGTAGTCAGTACAAAGCGGTCATCAAGATCAGTCGTGACTATGACATACCCGGATGGTAAGGGTGGCCTCCATGCCAGAGGCAGGCTTCGTGGCTCGAGACAGAGTTTGGGGCATCTGTCTGCCCTTGCTTCCCTGAGCAGCCGTAGCGGCGAAGCTGCTGGTGGTAGAGAGGAATCGAGCCCGCGGCGCAAGGCCAGCAGCGCTAAAAGCTGCGGGCTTCGCAGCCTTGAAGGCGAGTCGAGAGAACATGGTGTTCTGAAGGTGTAGGGAGAATGCTAGAGCTAAGGAGATTATTCAATGGCCCCCTTAAGCGGAGAGAGCCCGCCACAAGTGGTCTAGGATTTTGTTAGTCGAAAGCGGTGAGTCAGTTCGTTGGGGATAGACGGACCAGAGATATAATCCTGCAGAGACAAACGATTAGCAATGTCCATGATTGAATTGGTATTAAGGGATGGCAATCGCAATTCCATAGGGTTGGTGCTGGACACGAAGACAGGAATTGAGTTTGACGGCGAGAGGGGGACGTGTTTTTCTGATTCAAACAGGCGGGACACCTGAAAGAATGAGGTCATCCGTCAAAGAACGTACCTGTGATGTGAAGACTGACGAGCGCCCGTTCATAAGGGCTACTGTGATAAATCGGACCAGAATCGGTGAGAGATAGAATAAGCTCGACTAGAGGCAAGGGGAGTTCAGAGATCTGAAGAATACCAAGGGCTTTGAGGCGGATGGGGGAATACCGTCAGTTTTTAAGGGACTGGGGAAAAGGGAAAAAAGGTGTTTTCTTAGTGGGGAACCAAGAATTGAAGATTGTGCGATCTGACTGGTTTCCGACAGTCCCAGACTAGTTATGCGCCCCACACCTGCGATGCCGCTGTCCAATCAGCGTCCTTCTAATTTGAGGTTACACATAGTGGCACCTGCTACGCTTATCTGCCTGTCTGCGTAGTAGCCCGCAAAAGAAAAAGTCATAGGCCGAAAACGGCCTATCAACTTGAACAACTCTAGCCTTAGAGACTACAACGATACTGTGTTGCCGGTCTCGGACAGGTGCGTACACTTGCAACAACGCAGCAGTCAATCGTCAACTGGCAATTCATCGACATGAGATAATTCCTACATATATCAGAACTCTCAAATTTTTAGGGGGTCTGTGGACCTCACCATATATACCTTAGGTACATAAGATATACTACCACCATCGTCAGCAATATGCAGACGCTGCAATTATTCACCGATGTTAGTCAGATCAGATGCAAGACCTGGCATCTCCGTTAAGCCAAGAATCTCGATTTCAACCATGTGTGCGTAATGATGCCTACTGATTACGATTGGCTCTAATATCGCGAAAACCTCGGTGGTTTCGTCATGTTTGTTCGGTAGAGCGTTTCTTGCTACGTAGTGTTCCAATGGGCAAGCTAGGTCAACACATACCTCATATGAGGTACTTTAGATACATAAGGTACTCGCCAAATCCGCCTATGGGACTCCAATACATGTAGTTGGGGACGGAGCAAACATTACATAGTTGAACCCCCCTTACGCAAGTTGGAGGCATCTAGCTTTCAGTCGATCCACACGTTTTGTTCATGGACATAAAATTCATTTACTGTATTAACCTTGCGGGTTTACGGCTCTGTCTATAATCGTAAGCCAATAGCGAACCCATTTGGACGAGATATCGTTGAAGTCCAAGTTCTTCACCGGACCTAGCCAAACCCACGGAAGTTAGGTAGGTTGCTAACTTCATCCCCAGTGTAGACTATGTCGATCTCTCTAGACTTGCATTCAGCATAAATCGACGCGGAAGACAACTGGGATTTGAAGCAATGCTCTAAAATGCTCGCTCATCATATCGCGCCCAGTTCCTTCAACTTCGAAATCAAGCCATCCACATCCTCGACCTTGCCACCTCCTTTCCGTGGCGGTGGTTCTGTAGCTAAGTTAGTATATTCATCCAAATAACCAAACCGTGTGTTAGGTAGATAGATATTAAGGCGTAGTAGAGAGATGTACCTGTAACCTTAACAACCTTCAACCTCCTCTCATTCGCAATCCCCAGATCGCTCAAACTCATCTTAACAAGCGGCTTCTTCTTAGCCTTCATAATATTCGGCAAGCTCGCGTAGCGGGGCTCATTGAGTCGCAAATCCGTCGTGATAACCATGGGCAGCTTCGCGCGCACCGTCTCCACGCCGCCATCGACCTCCTTCGTGACCTCAACCGTATCCCCCTTGCCAAAAACCACCTTGCTAGCCTGCGTAGCCTGGGGCCATCCCAGCAAGCCCGCCAGCATCTGGCCCGTCTGCGCCGCGTCATCGTCGATGCTCTGCTTGCCGAGGATAACCAGGTTGCTCTTCTCCTTCTCGACGGTGGCCTTCAGCAGCTTGGCCACGCTCAGCGGCTCGAGGTCCTCGCCTTCTTTGACGTCGACGTGGATGCCGCGGTCGGCGCCCATGGCCATGGCGGTGCGCAGCACGTCGGCGGCCTTGGCAGGCCCGGCTGAGATCACGCAGATGTCCTCGACGCCGCCGGGGGCCGACTTCTTCTCGCGGATGCGCACCGACTCCTCGACGGAGAGCTCGTCGAACGGGTTCATGGAATGCTTGACGCCAGCCGTCTCGACGCCGGTCTGCGCCTTGTTGACGCGGGGTTTGACCTGCAGAAGTAACCCCAGGTATTAATTAGCTCTCCGTTCCTTTCACGTGCACAGAGAATTGCAGTCAATTGAATCTTACCGCATAGTCAATGACCCGCTTTACGGGCACGAGAATTCGCAGTGCAGACATGGCGAGTTCACAGCTATCCTGGCTGTCCTGGAAAAGCGAGGGGAAGTGTTCAATTGAGCTTATGCCGCTCTGCCCCTTCGAATGTTCGGACTAAAGCTCCGTTCAATGACGCAGGAAAATCCGCGACCGAGACCGGCGATAGCCGCGCTCCCACTTGTTAAAAGCCTCGGCCAAAAAGGGCCCCACGTGATGGTCTCCTATGATTTGCTTTCCCTGACTCTGAACTCGTACAATATCAGCCCATATACTGCAGCTAATGTGTATAAAGTGTAACTGTCTGCCTGTGTAGTGATTATTATAAAGTGCATGTGTAACATATTCAAGATCCTATTATTGCGCTCAAACTAGTAGCTATAAGATATAAACACCAAGCTTTCAAAAATCCAAATAGAAAGACATATTGTGAACCCTTTTATTGATTCTAAAACATATATGATGTATATACGCTACCCAAACTCCTTCTAGATGACCTAATTATACAGCATAGCATCGTATCTGTCATCTAGAGGTATAATTGACACATGCCGATACCTATGCACCTACACGTCTCTTTATAGTACTTCCCACGACCACCAGCACCCCCCGCTCATCCAGCCACTACCAATCATCCCACTCATCGTCCTTCTTAGCCGGAGCGGGCGTGCTCTTACTACCGCCCTTGCCCATGGCCGAAGTCCCGATGGAGCTGTACTTGGGACCGGTGCCGTGCCGCTGATCCGCCGCCGCGGCGAAGTCGTCCCAGAACGCCTTCTTGCTCTCATCTAAGGGGGCCTGCCGGCGCTGCTCCTCGGACCCTTCCACGAAGCGGTTGAATCGTTCTTGGGCGGTCATCGCGCCCGCCTGCGCCGCCTTGCCCACATTCCCAGCCGCTACTCGTGCTTGTGCCGCGAAATCCGACTCTGAGATCTATTCACATCGGGGTTAGTAAATACGCACACATACCTCGCTGCGCGGTTAAGCACGCGAACACTCTCTGCTCACCTGCTTAGCCGTCGGCTGAATGAAATCATCATTAATTCCCTTAGCCGTCCTGCTTACAGTCGTAGTGAACCAACCGAAGCCCTTCGTCAGCGCCGCCACGGGGTCCTTCTGCACATCCGAGAGGTCGGGGAGCCCGCCGCCGCCATTGCTCTTAGCAGGCATCGGTGTGTTTCCAAACCCGGCGTATTTGCCTCCCTGGCTCGGCGGCAGGGCCTCCGACCGAGACGCGTTCTCCTTTCCTAACCGCGCGAAGTATTCGTCGTCGACTTTGGCTTTGACGCCCGGCCGGCTGGGACTCGCCGTCCGGCTCCCGCTCGTCGCCACGCCCTGCAGCGGCGTCCCAGTCCTGCTGGCCTGCTTCACAGGTGGCTTCGCGGCACTAGCGGCAGCGGCAGCAGGCTGAGGTGTGCTCTTGCGCTCGCCGGGCACGTACTCTCTCCCCTCGACCTTAGCGCTCAGCCTCTCTTTCCACTCCTCGCCGACCTCGCCGCTGTAGCGCTCCGCGATCGTCGCATCGTCCCAGCTGAGGCCGCGCATCTTGGTGTCCTCGTGCTGCTCGAAGAAGGACCTCCAGCCCTGGTTGCCGCCGAGTCGCATGCGCTCGATCTCGGCCTGCTTGAAGGCGTCCATGGTGACGGAGCGGACGAAGGAGATGTGGACGCCGAGGCCGCGATGGACGCCGGCGCACGAGAGGCAGATGAAGACGCCGAACTTGGGGGACGCCCATTGCGGGTTCGGGGCGTTGCAGTCGCAGCAGACGTTGTTGTTGTTCGTCTTTTGGATAGCCAGGAGCTACAAAATTGAGCAAGCAATCAGCAAAAAGCGCTCAACAAGGTAGTAGTAAACAGCTATCGAAGGCTTGGCTCCAATTATAGGGGGCAGATTGAATAACAATGTGTACCTTCGATCTCGTCTCGGGATCGACTTCCCACATGGCTTTCGAAGCCATAATTGGTAGTTGTTTTGCGCTGAAGCAGCGGCTGCGAATATTACAACTCTACGCAATTAACCGGTTGGTGGCTGTCGAGAAAGCCGAATCGGAAGCCGTGACAATACTCGAACTATGTCGAAGCTTGTACGCGAGATTAGTTTTACTACGTGGTATCAATTAAACATGTAGGTTGTACAATCACCAGGATTAGTAGAATAGGGATATCGGATGCCAAGACCGATTCTCCACACCTGGCTAGCGCTTCTATCCCTGACATACACGCAGAAGGGCGTCAGACTAAACGGCCCATGTGTGGATAGCACTGTAAGATACTATGCATTTCACTGGGAATATAACCAGCTGGGTGTACGGTGTATAACAGTGCTATCTACACATGGGCCGTTTAGTCTGACGCTATTCTGACACGCTGACGGGGAAAAAAAAAAAAAGTCTGGAATCCAAAAGATACATGTACATATATGTACGGTCAGTACCTCCTACATGTACATGTATAATATCAGCACAGCCACGTTCCCAATCGGGGATTTCTTCTAATATCTTGGCAAACAGATTCACTATGTACCTACATACCTACGGTATTACTATACTCTCAATAATTACTCTCACCTAGGTAACCAGCATTGTCATGAAGCTGTTGGTATTTCTCGATTTCATGCTAGTTTACGGTTCAGTCATGATAAGCTCAGGCACCAAGTCAAGTCAGAGCCACTTCAAAGGCCTAACAGTTCATGATCAATCGTATCTATTCTGCTCGCGAGAACTTTTTCCGAGTCCACCGGAACCCCCTCCGTTGTCCACCTAGTGTACAACCCGTGAAAATGCTCGAGGTGGTTTGTCAAAGTCATTCGTGAAATTAAGATGTGCCAAAACTGTAGCATGATGACTCGAACGTTTGTCAGAATGCAAATGCCGTTAAAAGCCTTTGTTGCTGACAATATCTGAGACCATATCTTGCTGCTTGCCTTGGTGGGTTTCAGTATCTATGGTGAAAAATCAAAGAAACAAGCCGTCCCCGACGTAATTCATCACGTAAAACTCGATCGACGCATGATTGACTAAGATGTTGTCCGCAAGGTAACAGGGGTTCGGATCCACCTCTCATCGCAGATTAAACAGTCGTCGAGAGAAATGCTCAGAAAATCTAAGCAGCAGCCGGAGCAGCCTCCTGACCGTTGGCCTCGTTCTCGTGAGGGATGTTAGCCTCTTCGTCGGTCTTGTCGGGGCTGTCAATGGCGACCTTGACGGCGATTTCGCGGCCCTCGATCTCCTTGCCGTTCATCTCAGCAACGGCCTTCTGCTGGAGTTCCTCCGAGGCAAGGGTAACGAAGCCGAAGCCACGACCCTTGCGGGGCTCGCCACGAGCTTGGAGCTTCTTGATCATGAATCGAGGAATGGGGCGCAGTGCGATCTTGGCAGACGAGGGTTGGTAGTCCTTGAAGAGATCCTTCAACTATGGAAAAGTTAACAACTGTCTAAAAGTATCTAGAAGCGCATATCTTTACCTTCTCTTCGGTTAGGTCGTAGGGTAGGTTAGCGACCATAACCTTGTTCTTGGAAGGAATGCCATCAGCAGGCGGTCCACGCTCACGGCGCTCACGAGCGGGGCCCTTCTTGGTCTTCTCAGCCTTGTCAGTGTCCGCCTTGTTGGTGATGTCGGTCAGAGGAAGAACCTCAGAATTGTCGGGGGCACCGGCCTCAGTAGCAGGGGCATCGTCCTTTGCGCCCTCCTAAATATCGTAGTTAGCTTGACTATACGTATTAAGTAGCGATGGAAGGGAACGTACAGCGCGGCCGCCACGACCAGCGCGACCAGCACGTCCACGACCGCGGCCACGGCCACGGCCAGAAGCTCGGCGTCGAGATCCCTCAGCACCTTCACCGTTGGTAGCACCCTCAGCTTTCTCACCAGCCGGCTGGGGAGTGCGG
This sequence comes from Hypoxylon sp. FL1857, assembly GCA_022578955.1. Classification (NCBI taxonomy): domain Eukaryota; kingdom Fungi; phylum Ascomycota; class Sordariomycetes; order Xylariales; family Hypoxylaceae; genus Hypoxylon; species Hypoxylon sp. FL1857. The sequence goes on along the minus strand of MU400364.1, from coordinate 42,280 downwards.
GCGAGCTGAACAGAGACCTTTCGCTCGAGGATCTCCTTGCCGGAGAGCTCAGCGATGGCACGCTCGGCCTCGGTGGGGGTGGAAAGGTCAACGAAGGCATAGCCAACGGGACGATCGGTGCGAGGGTTCTTGGGAATGGAGACGGATTCGCTGAGCAATACTAATTAGTCTAGGTTCCAATATAGGTCCACATATGAATTGTAAGGCATGAAAATCATGAGAATGCGACCATAGGCACACCGCTAGTTGACTGCTGCCATGGCTCCACAGAGACAAAGTCACTGGAGCTCAACCTTTCGTCGAAATGCCGCCAAGGTAGGACGAGGCAATCAATTCGGCAGTATGAGTCAACCAGCAGCAAATCCACCATGAATCCATATGATCGCTTCTATGCGCATAATGTTAAAATGGGAGGGATGCGGTAACTTACACAAGATAGCCCTTGAAGAATTCTTTCAACTCCCCCTCGGTTGTCGCGTATGCGAGGTTGCCGATGTACAGGCGGCGGCCCTCGGCGGCGCTAGCATGGACGGCATCCTTGTTCTCGTCCTTGCCAGAGATTGAGGTATTGCTCAGAGCGTTGGTAACGTCGTTGACGGCAGCGTCAGCAACTTTCTCCACGGTGGTGGCCATTGTGACTAGTGATTCTGGTTGGGAGATTAGTTGAGGGTAGGTTGATTGACTTGACGAAAAGCGATGGTAGACGTTTGAGGACGTTCGGGTTTGGGTTCAGTATTGAACTCTTGAACAATGTCGGGGGAGGAATAGGGTGGCTACGTGCCCTAGAGAAGATTGAAAGAGTTGGGGTTTGGGTTGACTTGTGACACAACGAGCTTGAGATTGATGGAATTAGAGAGGTGTGAAGAAGAAATGAGAGAGACCAGATGTACGGACGCGGCCAGAATTTTTTAAGGGTTGTTGTTCCCTTGTGTGGGTCTGAAGGAAAGAGGATGTAGCGACGGCAGGTGTGGGCAGAGTGCCATATGCTATGCTTGGCAGGTGTGTCTGGGCCAATAAAAATGGAGAAGGAGCGTGAGACAAAATAGAGGTACGTACCTTGTCAATTGCGTGAGTTGATGTACGTGGGTACCTGCCAACGTAATTGATATCGGGAAAGCTTCAGTGTGCGACCTAGGCAATAAAGTTATTGTTAGTTCTCGACAGACTAGCCAGGTTGCTGATGAGGAATGAAACTTACGTCGGGATGAGAAGGCTCTGTGTCGAGATAGGTTGAGTGAAACCGAAGGAGGCAGTTGACGTTTTTTATGGCAAACGATGGTCAGAAGATGAAAGACGGGAAAGGCAAAAGGAAATGTGGGTGCGATAGAGGTAGGCGAAAAAGAGTTATGTGGAAAGAATCATCAATCAATGCCTTAGTTTGCAGGTGGGGAGACTGACACCTGAAAGAACAGTGTATGAACCTGCTTGTTCCAGCTATTTCAGGTTCGTTGTTGCCTTCAGATTCAGGTCTTTTAGAGGACCTTCCGCGAAGGAACAATAAATTGATACCTTCAATGGAAAAGCGCACTGTGCCGGAGTGTGTACTGCACTGCAGCTGCATGTGTAATACACACGTACCTACATACGGAGGTAACCTTCAAATAGCTGTGTTCATTATCTCCGTCGCATCATACCTCACGTCTACCTAAGGTATCAGGTATCTACCTTCCTTCCATCCAAGGTACCTACATGTTATTCATTTATCATAAGCAGACAAATCCATATCAGGTCATTGCAGAATGGGAGTTCCTTAGGTATTTACTCAATTCGGCGATCCCGGGCATGGGCATGTCTCTAAATGCTGCCATCTTCTGTCACTCCTGAGAGATCAAGGCGCGCACCTGTCATGAGCCTGACCTTTCCGAGAAGTTGGGATGACATGGCACTTGCATGGATATAATCCCCTTAGGTACATGTATGTAGGCTGCATAATAGGTAGGTACATACATATGTAATCTCTACGCACATATCCGAGCTACATGTATTGCGCGCTTGGGTGCAGAAAAGGAGCGGCGCTGGTATTCTAAGTCAAGCTCGGCAACATGCTTTAATTGTCGAAATTGGATTCTGCAAATTTTTGGAGTGCATTAAAGATAGCAAATTGCGCCATCTCAATGCTTGCTTCGCACGTCTTTGTCAGCTGAAATTCGAGAAATCGCATCCAGAGACAATTCAACATGATATATCCATTGTGCGCGCGCATACGATTCATCGAAAGTGGTCACGTCAGAGCCAACTTCTCATTGTTGGATTTTCTGTCCACGCGAACCAGAGAGACCAGTCACAAGGCGGTCGACATTCTGGAAGCTTTGAAAGAACCTTGTTTCCGGGGATTTGACGATCGAGCCACTCAGCGGGGACAAAACGAGCTTGACAAGGACCTCGCTAAGCATACACCCCAGTTTCTCTAGGTATCGTCCGGCGCCTCCTTCACCTATAAACCGGAGAACCCAAAAGAAAACGCCCCCTTTTCGACCCCTTACAGTCGCTATTATAACCGCATTATCTAATATGCACCGAGTCATTGTAAATTGAAACTGGAACCTCAGGCTAGTCAAGGACCTGAAGATCAGTAGACACCAACATGTTTTACAGATAAACTCATCTGGGCCAGTGAATATCCATGGATTTCTATTTCATGTAACAGACTGGTAAGCAATTGAAGCCTTGCGTCCGGTGAATGAATCTTCCTGACACCTCACCTGATACTAGGTACATGTTCTCAGGTGTCGACCTGCGAGGTACCACGCAGTAGACAAACACGTTGTTGGGTTTGATCCACATGTTGTTGCCGGTCTGTTCGGCTGGGTAAGGTACTTAGCTTATTAGCTCCTGTTGCGTGCATGAAATATTGTCAAACGGGCAGCCTTACCATAGTGCCGGCACCCCAGAAATGCAGACGACCAAGAATTCAACCCAACGTTACTTTGCAGCCCCGGCTCCGGGCGCGTGGTTATTGTCTCGAGCTATTTGACTACCCTTCGCGGTATTGCTTTTATCTACGGGCACCTAACTAATGAAGAGCCGCAGACTTTCCAACTCTCGCATCTGTGCCTGTTTTAGCCACCCACCATTAGCGCCTAGGAAACCACGTAATAGCTATCCACCACTAAACACCTCAGTCTTCATTTAGCGCCGTGCCTAATGATCGAAGCCTGTGGTCTTGACAGCTGTCCCATCACGTATGGATTCCTTCCGTCATACTAGCCCAGCTATTATGTAAAGTCACGGGGAAGCTATGCCCTATGAAATAACCTAGAGAACTCTGTTCTCACATTTCTCACCTTCATCTATCCATTGGTAAGTATAAGTACATGTACATGTTACCTTTGTGAAGCTTTCTTTTTTTACTCCAATCAAAGCTTATGCACATCACGTGAGCTGATTTTAAGCTTTTCACCATGTCCTAAATCGAAGATATTAATTTACACATAGGCGGTGGCCAAAAAGGATGAGCCAAACATAAGCCACAAATACCACTTAAACACTACTACTTCAATGCTACTTTTCAACACAACGCAGTTATAAAAGTTAGAAATTATTGCCATATACAAATAATAGAAAGCATAAGCTTCAAAAAGATTATTTTTCCATATTAATTAAGTCTTAAAGATATAATTCGATTTCCAATTCGGCCTTATCGATTACAGCCAAACCCCACTGACTATAATTAAGGTGCTGGCTCATCCTACCGCCTGACACACCAAGTGCTGCATCGGGAGGTATACAACATCAACATTCGTAAGTTTATTCGAACTAGATCACCTCTGACAGGAGGCAGAAGCTCTCTCTCTCTCTCTCTTTTTAAAGGTCAGAGTGCCCATATACGTACCTCCTACAAGTTGCGGAACACCGACTCGGAAATCTACAACAGCTCCCAAATCTAGACGCCAATGTCGCCTCGGAGGGACTCAGCCTGCGATAAATAAACCTTAATAATAATCTACTTGGTCGGATGGCACTATCCGAACCTTTAGTCAATGGCATCTGTGAAGTAAAGAGCTGTTATGGCAAGCTTAGCTAGTAGCTACGATAGCTGACGCACGAACATCAACATTCGCCGGGGTGGCCCATAAGGAGGAGCAAGCTCTCCAAAAGTTATAGCTATCGATATTTCTTGTCTTCAATCTGGCGCCGTCCTAGAACTGATCTTGTTACTCGGGTTTCCTTCGAAAGACTGAAGCCTCTATCCCGCCATATCAGTGACATAGGCACTCAACTCTATATAGGAGACAGACACCAGTCATGGCAAAGCTACTGTTGTTGGCATCCGCGAACTTAGGCAAACTACCTAGGTAGACCATATCAAACACCGCAGACTGAGAGCTCGATCGGATTTTCAAGCTCGCTGGTGGTAATAGCTAGATACGCAAAGCCGAGCTGTGTAAAGAGGTGTACATATCAATGGCACTATGTATGGCTGCGGTTTCTCTGATAAAAGAAGCTTGGCTATGCTCGTTGTATGGAGGCGGGGAAGCAAAAGCGGGAGTGCACACCCACGAGGCTTATTTGAGGCTACTAGGGTTAGAGAGGCATCTGAGAATATGCTCCATGATAATAGTAAATCCACAGTTATACTCATATATAATGAAATGCATTGAATTTGAAAGACAGTCAGGAATTACGTATAGCAAGAGTTGAGGGTTTCTAAGAAGCACCCAGGAATTGGGGTGGGACTGAACAGGGATAAGCAAAGCGACAAGCGCACGGGCCATGTCGAGCATAAGGTTAATTAAGTTTTTACATTGTCGTCTTTTATCTTATCAATCTCATCTTGTCAGAGTCGGCGATTTAATAACCCTTGTCGCCTTTCCCTTGATTCTTCCGTTTCTCTTTTATGTCATACCTATAATTATATCCACGATGAGTGTGGAGGATAGTAATGACCACACTGCCGGCCAAGATGGAATTGCACAACTTGAGGATAGGCGCATGCTCATCCTTTATGGTTCCGAGACGGGGAATAGCCAAGATCTAGCCGGTGACCTCGGACGGCTTGCCGAGAGGCTGCACTTCAGAACATTAGTCTGTGAGATGAACGATGTTAAACTGGTACGTCAAAGTCCAGCTATTAATTCATTCTTTCATTCACCCATCATGACAAATTCTATTTTCATCCTGCCTGATCCCTCGCAATTCTCATGCCACTATTGAACTCTTTGCCTTTATCCTTTCATTATTTTTCAACTAGGTGCACGGGACATACGTCAACCCCTCTAGTTCCAGGCAAAATTTATCTAAGGCAGCGTTTATTCATACCTCATTCTTGGTGTATTGTGTACTTGCATCCTCCGAGGTCGTACATTTCGTCTCAATCCCCTATGCATTGCTTCCCAGCAACAAAACACGCCCGGAAACAATTAGGTTAGGTACTTACATCATTTAGAGTACTCTTCTACAGTACCAACTGAGCATATTTGTGGTTTCCACTACCGGTCAAGGCGAGGTACCGCAGAACGCACTCAAGTTTTGGAAGAGCCTCCTCCGCAAACGACTCCAGCCAGACTGTCTGCAGCAAGTCAGATTCACCACTTTTGGCCTCGGCGACAGTTCCTACACCAAGTATGCAACTGCCTAAATTCCACATTACATCATCGCCGTCAACTAACCCTTCCAAATCCTGCAGGTACAACTGGGCTGCTAGGAAGCTTCACAAACGATTAGAACAGTTGGGTGCGACCGAGTTCTACCCACGTGGCGAGGCTGACGAGCGTCACGAAGACGGGTATGCCGCCTCCCCCGTTTTCCATATGTTTGCTGTTTTCCTCCTTTCCACCACTTTTGTTTGTTCTGTCAAAGCGCATGGGCAATCCAACCGAGTACAGCTGTAAACTAATAATTTTCTTACAGCATCGACGGTACTTTCCTGCCCTGGTCCTTGAGCCTTCGCAGTCATCTTCTAAGAGAGTACACTCTGCCTCGGGGTTTATCACCCATACCTCCGGAAGTCCAACTTCCACCAAAGTTCACAATAGAGCTAGTGCCTAACATGGATTCCTCTGATGAGCCAATGCCTGACCGTGATGCGCAACATGTTGAAGGCTCTAATAGTCTAGACTTATTTCCCGCCACTGTTACATTGTCAAATGGCGATCGCCAGGAACCTCATCAAGAGCAGACATTCGATAGAACTGCAGCGCTTTTCAGCCATGTCGATACACCTGAACCCAAGCTATTGGAGCATGCTCTGCGGGCCGAGAGGTTGTCCGTCAACAGCAACACATATTCCGCTCGCCTTTCAGAACAGACAGCTAAGCAAATCCCAGGCGGGATAGATACCTTAGATCGACCTAATGTACTGAAGGATCACCCAGAGAAATACGCCCTGGATGATTCAACTACTAAGGAAGCCCTGCCTCCTCCAGATCTTCTTCCCATACCTAGAGGATGGCCCGCTATTCTACGCGAGAACCGTCGTGTCACACCCCTTACTCACTGGCAAGACGTCCGTCATCTAGTTTTCGAAGTTGGTGCGCAGCCCAACATGGCTAGAAGAGGCGAACTAGGCCTCCTCAGCTACGTACCAGGTGATGCAGTCGTCATTCATCCCAAGAATTTCCCAGCGGATGTGCAAGCGCTGATTGATCTCATGGGCTGGCAAGATGTTGCTGACCTGCCTTTTGAGCATCGCGCGAGGCGAGACGGCATGATTTCTTCAACGCCTAGGAACTGCTACCCTCTGCCTCGTTCTACCTTGCGGCAGCTCCTCCTTCACAACTACGACATTACTGCCATTCCGAAGCGTGTATTCTTCCAAGACATCGCATTCTATACCGACGATCCCATGCACCAAGAGCGTCTCAGGGACTTTGCAAATCCCGGGCTATCAGACGAATTTTACGACTACACATCCCGGCCCCGGCGGTCTATCTTAGAAGTCCTACAGGATTTCCCATCCGTCAAGATCCCTTATCAACATGTTCCATCCATCTTCCCCGTCATGCGTGGCCGAGAATACAGCATTGCGAGCGGCGGTTCACTGCTTAAAAGCGGAGACAGTCACGTTACAAGAGTTGAAGTTCTGGTGGCGATAGTAAAATACAAGACGGTGCTACGCAAGACCCGGCAGGGTCTCTGCTCTCGTTATCTGGCATCCCTGCAACCCGGTACTGTCGTAAACCTCGCCCTCAGAGAGTACGATGGCTTGCAGGCGAGCTTCTGTCGGAGACCGTTGTTGGCAATTGCCCCAGGTACTGGTATTGCGCCAATACGTGCCCACCTTTGGGATCGGCGTGAAGAGCCGCGTGCTGGGGAAGCGATTCTATTCTTTGGTGGCCGGAATCAAAACGCCGACTTTTACTTCAAGAATGAATGGGAGAAGTTGGGGGTCAAAGTTTTTACGGCATTCTCCAGGGACCAAGAGGAAAAGATCTATGTACAGGACCGTATCCGCCAGAACGCGTCGCAAGTCTGCGATTTCATCCAGAGAGGGGCGGTAATTTGTATCTGTGGGAGCTCGGGAAAGATGCCGGTAGCGGTTAAGACAGCTCTATACGACGCGATGGTGATGGAGAAGATGGCCCCTGATCGTGAGGCGGCCAAGCTTCTTTTGCACTCCACAAACCCGATATGGGAGGAGGTCTGGTGATGTGGCAAGCGAAATCATTGATCGGAGGTACTACCACTCATCCAATATCACAATGTACCATTCATCAGTCATGTTTCTATTATACATGCTCGGATAAGCTGTAAATACAATAGATGGCGGTGGCGCGATTGTTTGGCTTTGAGGATCGATGCATGTATCTTAGCCCGGATAGTCGGCGGTTTGATCAGGCTAGCCCGTCCACCGAGTATGAAAACAGCACTGTAGTTAAAGGGGGTAGGGAATTACATGAAAATAATAATAATATCTCTCCCATTTTATCCTCTTACGGACTCGACTGGAAGGAGAAGGCTAGCTAGAAGTAGAAAAACCCAGGGCTCTTTGTGTCACTATACGCACATATGTCCTAACGTGAGGACCACTGAGGGCTCTTAGACGTGCAGCTGAAGAAACAGATCGGGGATGGCGAGCCGTGAAGGCTCTGCTTAGGACTTTTTAGAGTCCTAGATAGCTGCTCACCTCCATACCTAGGCAGATCTTAGATATTTCGTGCTTTCGGCTTCTTCAGAATCTTCAGCTTTGTGACTTCTTACTCTCATAGTCCATGAAGAACTATTTACTGACAATATGAACCCAACACGCCCCTCGGCTGATGCAGACTTGGATCAGCTAATGCATAACTTTCAACTTAGTCCTGCGCAACTGTATGCCAATTTACCTGTGAGGCAGAATCGCGCTATTCGGCTCTTAGACTTAGATAGCCTGCCCTCCGAGTCAGACACGGACGAAACGTCGTTGGTGGGCACTCTACGGGTCGTGTCCCTGTGGACGAAACCTCGCTTCGCAGCCCTCTCCTATGTTTGGGGTACTCTTTCGACGCCTCACACAGATATACTGGAGTTGCGGCATAGCGGCGGCCAGAACGTCAAGTTGGGAATATCCACCAACTGCCGAGATGCTTTGCGTGCTCTCCGGCGGAAGTACGGTGCCCTGTGTATCTGGGTAGATGCTATATGCATCGACCAGGAGAGCAATACCGAAAAGGGGTCTCAGATCCCATTGATGGAAGAGATCTTTTCCCGGGCCACCGTTGTCTACGCATGGTTGGGACACAGCACTGATGCTTCAGACAGGGTGATCGATTGGACCAACCAATTTGCGCAGCACGATTTTCTAAACATGGCTTCTGCAACACGCCCTCCCACTTGGAAATATCGGATGGGATACGGTGTCATCGCTCTATATCTCATGGTTGATTATTATGCGTGCGTAATAAAAGACACCATCTTAGCGTGGATTATGTTGCTTCCAACGCTCGGGAGGATGTTATGCCTCAGGCAAACTGGATACCAGGACGTATTCGGGAGGCTCACTATAACCGGCAACATTTTGCGGCGGTTGAATGTCTTCTTGCCACAAGACGATATATGTGAATTTTTCAACAACGAATGGTTTCAGAGAGCCTGGACCTTTCAAGAACTTATTCTTGCTCCCAAAGTTGTCCTCATCTGTGGACGTAAACACTTGGAGTGGACCAGGGTTGTCACTGTTTTTCTGATGTACGCCACCGCCGACGGCACGATACCCCCTACAAAAATCTTCAGAGATATCAGCCTGTATATACCTCTTCTTCCTAAGAGATTGCCTTGGGATGATTCGAAGCACTTCACTGTCCCACGACAACTACTCGACCTGATCAGTGTTTGGATACATACCGAAAGGCCTACCGAGTGGAACGAGCAGTTGGGATTTCGAGAACTGAAATATTTCACCTATGTATCTTGGATACGGGGAGCTCTCCAGGAAATGCTGACAGTATTTCTTATGTGTGTCTTCGCCATCCTAAATGTGCTTTGGAATGCATATATATTATTGTTCTCTACTGGGGCACCTCTGATGTTGGCGACAGACTGGAGGTCCTACACGTTTCTAATTATCTGTCTGGTAAGTACCCCCTAATGAAATGTGCCATATACTGGTTCTTAACTACTGAGCCTGAATATTTGCCCGGCGTTTAGCGAGCTTATGGCTGACTTTCCTTCACGTGGCAGTGAGTAATACGGTCTCCCTTCACTATCCATGTCAGGCTTACAGAGGCACCGCCTGGGAGGAAATTATTGCCCCCCCCCCCCCTTTCTCTTTTCTTTATAAACTGTAGATCGCTGATGAAAGAGATAGCATCCCTGGAATCGCGTTCTGTACTGTCAGTACATTTTATTTCCCCTGGGATACGTTGGTCTTATGTCTTCGACAAGACTATAAGGGAAGCAGGAAAACGTATCTTGCAGGCGTGCTCCAAGCGATTCGCACACGGCGTGCTACTGATGCCAAGGATCGTTCCTACGCGGCGTATGGTGCACTGCAACGCCTCGGCATCAGGGAGCTCTCCAATCCGGACTGGTCGAAGCCACTAGGCCAAGTGTATCAAGACCTCATCAGGGACTTGTTACAATGGGATCCTATGCTTATACACTTGCTTATAGATGCTGGCTATTGCTCTAACATTGGCAGCCCGTCGTGGGTTCCGGATTGGAGTGTCGCTGCGGAGAGGCAATGGATTCGTTTCGACTATGTTATAAATCCCATTGAGCCGGTTGCTACTCCAATCTCGGAAGCTTGGGTTGAATTTCGAGGAAACGATGAACTCGTCGTGAAGGGCATCCAAATTGATGAAGTTACGTTTTTCTCAGGGAAGCTTCAAAGGATCGAGACGTCAGGGGACGATCCACCTAGCTCTACTGATATCTGGACCGCAACACTGATGCTTACACGTTGGCTCACATATCTCATTAGAGATGCGACGAACCTTGAAGTTTATCACCCCCTTTCTAACACAGCTGCAAAGATACTAGCTGCTGACATTGATTCTGAGACTGGGCTGGACCTCACTGGACAAGACTTCTTTACCTGGTATAAGACGTTGACCGGTAGCGAGTTAGCTGTCGAAGAGCGCTCTGGTACGGGCTTGGAAGCTTGCGGTTCTAGCGCCAGATACTTCGAAGAAAACGTCATAGCGAAGGTTTACGGCTCGCACCCTCAAGGTGATGTCGCTAAAGATATGACAATAAGAATCTGGAACCATCTTGTAGGGCGGCGGAGCTTATTCATCACTGCAAATGGACTTGCTGGCTCAGGACCAGAGGCGATGATCTCCAGCGACCTAGTCACGTTGATCGCAGGGCTTCCTGTCCCAATGATTGTGCGTCGCGTGGCTTATGACAATGGAGAGACGAGCGATAACCTCACTTTTCGTATCATTGGACCTGCATTCGTTCACGGGCTCATGAAAGGTGAAGGATTCGGGACAAATACGGAAGATATTACTCTAGTATAAGACACAAGAAGCAGTGGCTACTGGATGGATACATGCAATTTCTTTGAGTTCATGCATTTGAATAGTTGGTCAAGAAGTCACCTAAACGAGGATGCACTCGTTCATCCAACCTTTCAGGCAGAGGTCCCATGAAATAATATGGAGGCAAGACGACATTTACAACTACCTACCCCCTTCCCCCTTCCCATTTATTTTCTCTTTCCTTCTTGCTGAGTCTTAGAGTCCATGGAACTTTATCGCAAATAGCCTACCTAGACTTTATTTAATCTCAATTTTACTCGTGTCTTGTTAGAAATAGTCGGAAGGTCCTTAATCTGCGTGGTCTATATAAGATGAGAGCCCCTGAACATGACGAAAGGTATCTGACTGTGAGCTTCATTGTTTGACCGGCAAGTCACAATGTTATATAGTCTCGTCCAATTCTAGGCTTCCCTTCCTCCGCAGGCTAGTGATCTACATCTAGCATTGACGAACACCTCTCCGTTATGCCCGGCCGGCACACCACCGACGACTGTCTCCTTAGATGTGCCGCTGATCGACAGGAAAGAGACGAAGGGGTATATACGCATCCGTAACGTATCAACATCCCTTATATTAGCTTCACACCAACCTCTGCTGTGTTTTCGCATGCAATTGCGTCAGGATCTCACGGCCTGTCTAAACTCGGTGGCGAGGCATCTATCAAAATGGGTAATTCTGAGGACTATCATTTCGCGCATGTTTTCGAATGAGAGTGAAGACCGAAGACACGGACGATGTTTAAGAACATGCCACCTTCTCGTCTACCTGAGTCCTTACAAGGGATCTGGATTTCCTCAGCTTGGAACTGGCGTGGCAAGTAAATTGGTAGCTGTTTCACATGTTTATCACGTCCATGCACTTGTAATGATCATATGATACAGAATAATTCTATTTAATATGCATCATTACAGCACATTCTAACCGGCGTTCTTGTAGGATTCACATCAAGTCAGTGCTATCCTCCCTGGCCTAGCTAGTCCATCAATATGATTCTTATTAATAGACAACCATGATGGCGTAGCTAATCTGCCTACAGATTTGGAACAAACACTAGGTACCTAGCTATGCTTGCGTGGTTAACCTTGCGAGAATGTATTCTCTAGAAGGGTCTCGTTTGCATGCTGAGCACTTCCGTTCGAAACTCGCTAAAAGCTACCATTATGAAGTGGCAATGTACTATCTTTGCCGCTTCACCGAGATTCCTAGGAAAGATAATGTTGATTGTAGTACTCCTATTACGAGAAGAGATGCTGTGGCAACGCCCTCAAACATCCAAAACCTGAATTGAAGAAGCACCGCAGATTCGGTCCCAAAGCCGGCATACCCTTGCGACACTGACGTCGTAGTAGTTGGACCTCCGACGTACCTGTATGTAGGGACCAACTGACTTAAGTGCCGACCGGCCCGCCGAAACCGGTTTCTCGAGACGGGATGCTCGTCCTATAACAAGCAATACAGCGGGGATCAATATAGACGATCTCGAGCAGATAGATACTCTGTACGGCACTTATACATCATAGACTTACTGGCATATCATGCTATATGTCGTAGCCATTATGAATAAGATAAAATGCAAGGCTGAACGAATCTCGATTGGTGCTAGTATTCACGGACTAAGCATCCCATAAGCATCTCCTGTGAGGCACGCGCATGGAACGAAGGATCTTCGCTGCAAGGACCGACATGGCCATCCCGGCTATCCATCGTCTACGCTGGAACACCCCACGACGCCGACGTTGCAATCCAGGATTCTCGCGTATGTTTCAAAAGCGACGTGATCGGAGCAAACCGACGAGAAATATACAGTGACAAGTCATAATTCACGAAACGGGAAAGATTATAATGTACGGGATAAGTTTGTCGAGAACTTCTGTTTTCGGCGTGGCAGGCAATATTTCGCTAAATTCTGCCTTCCATGTCGTCTGCTTATCCCCATCCCCATCCCCTGGCGGATGCGGCTCCAACATGCATAGGTGGATCGACCACCTAGGAGGTAGGCAGGTAATTAATTATGACTATGTACAAGGCCCTGCTCTGTTCTGTGCCCCCTGAATCCTTTGGCCCCCAACGCTGGAGATTGTGTTTTCTCCCGGGTATCATAACGTCGTCAACTGAACGATTGGTTTTTCGTACTGTTTCCCCTTCGCCACCTTCGCCTTACGCCGTGAAACGAAATCGACCCCTTGAGTAATGTATATACGTAGAAAGCCTGAGCGATAGTGTAACACAGGTGCCGTAAATAAATGATTTTTACAGCCAGAAAAGTAATGTCCCCAAACACCCGACGCCAATCGCGAAAGCCCGGTGAGGCCGTGAGGCCGAGCATCCATTTTCCCTATGTGCCGTCCCGGTAGCTGTCGGGAAGGTCATCGCGGCATTGCCGCCACCGCCGTGCCCCGGCATAAGCGTTGTCGTAGACGCGTACGGTGCGCCGAGCGTCCAAGTTTCCATACCGACGCCTTTCGGGCCGATGGTCAGAGTGTGGTCACCAATTACCGTTGTCACGGCCGTCGAAGCGTCGAGGCCGACGTGAAAGGTTTCGCCGCCAATCTCTACGGCGGTTAATCCCATCTGTGTGATTGTGGCTCCGCCCGCGATCTCGTACTCGGTGGACCCGGGTGCTGCCGTCACGCCCCCGAGAGTCTGGCCGTGAAGAATGATTCCTGTCGGCGCGATGAGGATGGTGTCCCCGTCAATAACGGTTGTAAATGTGCTGCTAAGATCAGAGTCCGGCCCATATGTGATTGTCGTACCTTCGATAACGACTTTATCTGGCCCAATGACAGTAATTAATTCGCCTCCCATAACCGCTGTCTGTATTGGCCCAGGTCCTGCGGCAACATGTAAAGTCTGGCTAGGGAAAACGATTCCCGTAGGTCCTAGAGTTACCGTTTGTCCCTTTATCACTGCTACCGTAGGCGTGGGTTTGATGGTGAAGACCGTGCCATCTATTGTCGCGATAGAGGGCCCGTATACTACTCCCAGACCCCCAATATTGGTAGTTATCGGCATAGGCATGGGTGCAGACACGCCACCCGCATTGGGGGGTGGTCGGCTAACTGTGGCACCAGCTCCTACCACCCTCGATGGATCGATCACGAAAGTCTCGCTTCCTACGACCACGGTAGACGTCGGCCGCGTTGGATTATCGATAAATGTGTGGTCATCGACTATTACTTGGCCTGGCAGAACTATCACAGTTACTGGAGTGGCGCCCGGGCCTGCAGCTGCACCATTGTTACTGCCACTATTGCCATTATTGTTGTCACTATTGCTGCCCCCGTTATTACCTGCGCCGTTGCTCGGAGCTGGTGTTGGCGATGATTTAGCTGACTCGACGGGGTCCGTAAGCATACCGTAGTCGGGGGTGGCTACCGCGCCACCGCTGACCGCCGATTCATGGCCATTGGGTCCGCCGGGAGAGCCGCCGTAATCGGGAGGGGTCTCGGTTGGGAAAACCACAGCTGGATTCTTGTCCGTCGTAACCAAAGTAACCGTGATAGCTGGAGTTGGATTGACTAAATCGCCCGTCGAGGTACGGATAATTGAGCAACTCCCATCCAGGCCATCGCAGAATGTGATGGTGAACCGACCGGTTGGACTCTCTTTGGGCGTACATGGAATTGGAGTAGTTATGGGGACGTAAGGTGGAATATAGTCAGCTGGATCTCCAGTCCAGGTTATCGTTGATGTATGGATTACGATATACGAAGTGACAGTGACCGGGCCGCTTTCCTTCGCCGGACACTCGCTCGGTGTAGCAGTAACAGACACAGGCGTGCTAGTTGTAAGTGGGGGGAGAGTTACCGTGGGTGAGGATGGCGATGTGGCACTAGAGGTAGTGTTCCAATTCCATGGTCTCGTCGCATTGGAGGTGGAGGTTGAGCCTATCGTGGGAAAGGAGGCCCCGACATCTGTGTTGGAAGTAGAGCTTGAATTACTATCGACCGGGTCAGTAGCAATAGTTGAGATAACTCTAGTCGGCGTTGTGGTAGGTAACACAAGCGTCGGTCTCGCAATTGTGGTGATAGTTCCTAAATTAAGAGGAGCCAACAGAGCGTCATCTGTCGGTGGAGCAGAACTGCTCGCAGAGGGTACCACGATAACAGACACATCACTAGTAGAAGGACTAGTGATCGTATTTGAAACGGTATCTATGGGCTCTCGGTGCGTCTCTGAATTGGCCACTGCGAGACTAGAAGCTAGAATATCAAGCGAGAGAGTGGCCACAGCAGTCGCCGAACCGTTTTGAGAAGGTATCCTCTTGTTGAATCGATTAGAGCTGTGTTCTACTATGAAGTTAATACTGTAAGTTCTTGAGACGATAGTGAGCCTGGACTAACCAGCTCTGACCGGTTCTAGGCCATGACTTTGGGACACCACAACACATAGCAGCGTTAAGATAATAATTAGCATTGCGTACCCGGGACGAGTACGGTTATTCGCCCCTATCTCTCACCCGGTTCTTACACCGGCGTGTTTACTTCGAGAAGGAGCCAACCTTCTCGGCTTTACATCTGGAGGGAAATGAATACAGTTTTATGAGGAGACACATCACGTGTAATGGCGAAGCGAGACGAGACGTCGCAATATCCCCACATCCATGGGTGGTGAATACTCGGCCGAGCCGCGACTTCTTATGTGAAGCGCCATGGTTCGGAAGTGGCAGAAGTCTAGAGGAGCTAGACCTGTCGGTAAGTGGCTCGCAAATACCGCAATGGATTGGAACGTCAACACGGGATGTTTGATGGTGAGCGATCGTAAGAAAGAGAAATTGATTTGCACCGTTTTGGGTCTAAGTGGTGGGCCGATTCATTTGGGATGCCGCCTAATAAGGGGAAAAATGCATATCCCCCGGAAAAGAAGCACCCTATACCATATAGGTAATAACTTCGTAAAGCTCTTTAACGGACCTGTATCCTACTTATAAGCGAGCTCCCATGCATCGTGTCGTTTAAATCGTATCGATTTGATCATCTTACGTTTGAAGTTTGCTAGCTTTCCTGTCGAGTAGTCCATCCCATCAGTCCTTTTGTCTAAGAACTCGTTCGTAGCTAATCAAGAATAACCGGGAGAGAGTGAAACGGGCGCTCCCAGTGGTGGAAGATCTAGATGAATGAATGGCCAAGGTGGTGAAAGGGAAGTGACGAAACGACGATCAATTAAATTTGCCGGATGAAGGCTAGATTGCAGCATGTCGATAGCGGTACCGATCACCAGGGACTATGTAGGTATGTAAAGATCGTCACGGTATGAGTAGCACTTTACTCCGGGATGGTTGCACTGGTATTGAACAGTGCGAGCTCGAGGTGGCTATAAACTACCGGTAGTATGCCGACGTTAAGAACTTGATATGTCCCAGACGTCCGGGGAACAGTATCTTGAAGCTCGGTGACGCATGGGTGTAAATGGGATCATTACAGAGTAGTCTGACGATTCGGCCATCTAGAACAAGTCCACACTGATCGTGCAGCTTTCTCTTGATTGGAGCCAGCACCAGGTGGTAGGAGTACACTGAGATGCTATTTTCAGTGTTAAACTCGCGGATGTATTGCGCACAGAGGTCGAGTCTGAGCTAATTGACAAATACTATCTTTGTTGCTCTGTCGATACTGTTACTCCGGGGTTGACGGGAACACCTGATCATCTAGATTCTAGAAGGGCGACGATCTGGAAGTCTGAGCAACCGAGAAGAGAGGGATTGGGTTGGGTATGTACATATTAAGCGTGCTAAATAATATGAGAATGTATTGTATCGATACAGTTCCATCAGACCTTCCGGATAGGTACCTCCGGCGGGTTCACCTTTTGATCCAATCAAACCTTGACCTCGATCATGGGGAAAAGCACTGTGGTCTGTTCTTTCCGGTCGTGGAACAGGCACGAGAAGGGAAGGAGCGGGGGGTAGTGAGGAAGATAGGCAGATTCGGGGGATTATTCATCAATGAGGGCCCATCGATGACCCACTGATCTCAAACAGCAGGTAATTCCCTCTGTTCCTTCAACTCGCTATTGCATCACCAACCTCACTTCTACGGTTCTTCCCTAGTCCGCCTCATCGAACTAGGGAGCTTTATGCGACTCTAGAATACCTATTTATTTTATCTCTGTACTAGAGATGAGCATTTTAATTATATTAAGCAGAAGGCAGACTAACCGTCGAGATACCGCAACTTCCCTGACCATGCGCGTACGCGTTCGGCTCGGTCGCCTGTTATTACTCGACTTGTCGGCAGAAAAGGGCTACGCCGTGTTATTTAACCAGCCCTGTCCAATTTACCGCGTATTAACCAGTTTCGGCCACTGCCCAGCTTGTCATGCAGCGATCGTCAGATACCCAAACCTGCTAGTCACTGTTCCATTCCAGCTGCTACGCCGCGGTTTAGTTAGGTAATTGAGGCGTAGGACTGCCGATGGCGTAACATTTATCATCTAACCGTCAGTGGGTCAATACGAGTGCTATAAACTGGGAACTCAACAGAATAGCTGCAGTCGTAGAGCAGTCGGGTGTCGTCACAAGAAACAAAGTACCAGACGTCCCCAATTAGTTACATGTTATACCAACGGGTTCCAGTCAGTCGGGCGCTAGCCACCGGACGCTAGCTTTAGTATAATGTTGTTGATAAAGCTCACTGACACCACCGTAAAAAGAATGTCTGGGGAACACTAGGTCGGAAAGCCACGCGAGAGGATGAGGTTACAACACCCAGAGCCGAGAACCAACACACTCGCTTGTCTTCCTTCAACCACTTCTCCGCCTCTCTCCTGCATACCTAAGCCAACTTGCTAGACACTGCATCGCCGGTGATAACACGTAATATGCACACACGTGCAGGCCTTTTATCAATACTGACGCTTTTGCGCAGATCGATCTCTAATATTCCAATGAGCTATCGCACTGCTTCCTGTCCAGAGTATGTATTTCTCTAGCGCTATGATGTAGATTGGCGAGGTTGCCAGCTACTCCACGTCCAGTGGGAGCGTGCTCTACGGATGTTCCATGTCCCATGCAGGTAGCGTGGTCATACCCCTGATAGGCACCCCGACGCCTCCACTGGTAAGACCATGCTGACTTGCATTTTAGCCACAAGATGAACACCCTTGGCCCCTGGTGCCCCTGTACGGCCGCAAATCAGTACTAGGTTCTAGATAGCACGCTCCGTCGATCTACACTGGGCGTGGGCATGGCATGGGATGCCACGACCCATGAACAAGCATGGCATTGGACGGTGCATACAAAACCGTTCATTAGTTGTACCCCGGCAGATCCCGCCACCGATGGAAATCCGCCTTGACTTATGGGTTTCGTATGCATTTTCTCCTCTCACAACCAGCCTGCAGCGAAACTCGCTCAACCGAGTTGTACTGTCTATCTGGCCTAAGTAACGACCTAGAGAGATGACAACGTCCGTATCCATACCGAGTTGCGTCAATTTTCGAATTTGATGGATTTGGATCGAAATTACTTCGACATCTCTGCAAGCCTCATGAAGCTTGGGAAAGGAAACGGCTGGTGACCTTGCGCGTCTCCTGTACGACTGTCGGGTTGGTGCGACACGCCGGACAATGTTGACGTATTTCCTCGCAACCATCGTCGGGACGCTGCTCGTACCCGATTTAGTCATTGCCGACGATTTCAGTGCTTTATGGATCGAACCATCTCTACAATGGCACGTCAACCCGATATTGATTTGAGATGTACAGGGAGTTAATTGTGGTTTAGGTACGGCATCGATGGCAATTGGTCCTCCATTGGACTATTCGTGGGTGAGCCAGCGCAGGAGATCAATGTCACTATAAGCACAAGCCTATCCGAAATCTGGGTTGTTGAATCGGGTGGTTGCGGCCCTAGTAAGTCGACTTCAATTCAAGACAGCGCAAATCGTTAGTTCTGGGCAGTATCCTGACGATATGTTAAATAGCTTCTCACTGCACCGATGCCCGCGGGGGTGTTTATAATACCAGCGCATCGCAAAGCTGGTCACCGCTCGGTCTTTGGCAGCTTGGCCTTGAGTATCTGGGGCTAGGAGGCAATGGAGACTACGGCATGGAGACTGTTGTCGTTTATGATAGCGTACGTCGCTGGCAGACCTCTTTCAATAAGCAAGTCGTGGCTGGCATCAACGAAACTGGCTACTATACTGGGTTCTTTGGCCTGGGAATCACGCCAGGTCGCTTCAATAATGTCGTTGCACAGAGTCCCATTGCCGCATTAGTTGAGCAAGACGGTGTCATTCCGAGCCACAGCTATGGCTACACAGCTGGAGCATACTACGGTGAGTCCTAGGATGAAGACAATCATGGATACACGCCTGACCATCATTAGGGGGGTCGCGAGGAATTCCTTTATCTCTAACGCTAGGCGGTTATGATGCCGATCGCTTCGAACCCCACGACACCAAATTTAGCCTTAATGCGACAACGAGGCAGCCAGAGGTACTTGTGAGAACCATAACCGCATCAGTTTCCGATGCTGGCAATGCTCCAACTCCTTGGCCAACCACGTCAGTCCCGTTGTCTTTTTTTAACGAGTCCGCAACAGCTCTGCTTGACAGCTCAACCCCTTATCTTTGGCTGCCAGAAGCTATATGTGATCGATTCGCTGCTAGTCTAAATCTCACATGGAACGAGACATTTGGACTTTACTTGTTCCCAGACAACGATAATCTAGAGCGATTTCGCTCGTCCCCGGATCTTTCGTTCACTTTTACGTTGTCGAGTGCGGACAATCATGATGACTTTGGGCAACCTTTGAATGTCCCGGGAGTTGTAAACATTACTATCTCTGCTAATGCATTTATCCAAAGTCTTCGCTACCCATTCATGAACCTTATCGACTTCGGCGCAGCAGCAATACCCTATTTCCCTTTAAGGCGCACTGGCAGCAATGGACCGATTATTCTTGGAAGAACCTTCTTTCAGGAGGCATACTTGATCACGAATTATGAAACGGGTAGCTTCTCGGTTCACAAAGCCAAGTTTCCAGAGAGGCCACTTCGGGATACGTCTATCCAAACTATAGCAGCATCGGACAACAGCCCGTATCCCGGCCCGCCTCCCCGACCCAGTGGAGGAGGGGGTCTTACACAGTCACAGACTGTGGGCTTAGCTATAGGAATTTGCTTTCTAGGCCTAGTCGCCATCGCAACCTTCTTTGTCTTACGTAGAAGGAAGAGGAAGCAACGGGACACGGAGAACCCCGAGGAATCTCTCAAAGATAAGGCTTCCACGATCGATTCGTCGCCGCCTACTACCCCTGTAGCTCGAATTGTTTCGAAGATGTCGAAGAACTGCCCAATTACAAAAGCTATAAAGGGAAATAGCCGAAAAGAACGTGAGCGTGGGGAACGCGAGGAGCATGAAGAGAATGAAGAACACGATGATAAGGTGTTTGAATTCGCTGCAGATCAAAGCCACGAGCGCTACGAATTACCAGCCCCAGAACCCGTAGAGTTGGATGCTACGCTGAGCAAGGAAGTCATGGATATTGGCAAAGAAGAAGCACACAGAACGAGTGGCTATGAGTACGCGAAGCTCCAGCTAGAGCAACAAAAGCAAGGATTGGTCCCTGAATATACACCACGGGTAGTAGAGGTGCCGGCCGGGACATACCACAATATCAGCCCGGTGGCACAATACGGACCATTGGATCGTATCCCCGAGACTCCGTCACCAGCGTCGAGCCCAACATACGATAACTCAAGCAATAACATTCCTTCGCCCCTGAGTTCTCAGAGCGATTGGACAAACAGGATACCGGATCACTACTCCCCTATGGGGTTTGTCCCCACTCAAACTCTGTCGCATTCAACCTCGAACCCGAACTTTACCTACGCACCATCGTCACCATCCACGGTGAGTAGCCCCGGGACTGCCTCACTCGCTCGTTCCGCTTCAACTAGTGGGTTTGTAACGTCGCATCCTCCTCTTCTCGTTGCGCCTCCCGCTTCGTTTCAAAGAGCACCAATCGATGCATCCCGGGTGATTTGCTTAGGGCCTTTACCCGATAATATTCGCTTACCCCATCAATGCACTGAGGCCACTCAGACATTCCAGCCGTCGATACCTGGAGTCCACAGTGATGGTCAGGCATTTGCTTACCCGCCTATGCCTCCAATCCCACCTACCGAAGAGTCTTACCGTGCCTCTCGCCGCGTGTCGACGGCTGACACATTGGGAAGCAACTACACGGTTGAGGAGGAGGCACGCCTAGCCGCGGTGCGTGAGGCTGCGAATACCTTTGGCCGAATAGATGGGGACGACCTTATCCACATACCTCAACCAGCATCGAAACGATATAGCTGGGAGGAACAATAACAATCGACACATTCAAATGTCCACCTACCTAATGATATCATAATAATTGTTATCGACCTGCTTGACGCATATCCCCTTTTCTTTTCTAGATCTTAAAATCTCAAATTTTCAATTTATATATACCAGCTACGGAGTTCAGTGGGGTGGAATTTTGTTTTACAACATTAGCGGGATACATGCCTTACTTCGATGATGACGAAGAGCAAGTGTGTGTGTGTGGATTCCCGAGCATCGCAATGGCGTTTCAATTTAGGGCGGCTATTGTCAATTTCGAGCGTACAACATAGCTGAAAATTAGGCGGCGGTGTTGGGAGGGGGGATTGTAGCTATTAATTGCATATGCCATACGAAAGCAGGATGGATGGCTTACCAGAAGTCCATGTATTTATCAGTAGGACGTGAGGGCTACGGGGACCGAGATGTGGACGAAACGAGAGGCTGTGTTGTGATATCTGGTGTAGATAGCTAGGCTAGGTACCTGGGTAAGTAGCTATGCCTAGGTGTCGAGTTACATAAATTAAGAAGAATAGATATCAAGCTCTCCAGTCCCGCCTCTTTGTATTATGCATTCCTGTGAACTAACCATAGCGCTCTGGATATCTGGGTATGATTATGAGGCTTGGGTCTCCGCAAGTCCTATTTAAGAGGCCTAGATGGATCTCGACGCAGCAGAGGATTGGGGGCGCTTCTCGCTTGTCCGAATTGGCCGTATCTAGCCGTGCCATAGACCAGCCTTCGCGAAACTCGTTGCTCCCCCTTAGGTTTCTCCGGCGCTCGTTCTCACTCTCGGCTTAAGGAGCCAGGCTGTAAAAATGACCCAGCACAAAAGCCCTCGCATTTCCAGTCTCTTCCAAAAATGACACTCCTAGATTTGCAATACAACCCATGCACGATGTGTTAATTTGGCAGGAAAGATGAGGTAGCGTAGATAGAACTTGGTATTGGAAAAACTAAAGGCAAAGCAAGTAAACTCATTAGGCCCGAAAAGCATAGGGCAAGAAAAGAATAAAACGGATCTAATGCCAAGAATGTAAGTGCTCGTCGAAAACGGGTCGCGATCTCACTTCAGACGGCTCTCCCCTTCCCCTTGCCAAGGCCACTTCCTCCAAGACTGGGAAACTCATCGTCCGCATTCCCCAGAGCAGCCATGCTTGACTTCCTACTTTCCTCCTCAGCTAGACTGAGTTGCAGTGCGAACTCCAGATCATCGTCAGCGACTGACTGAGAGCCAGTCCCAACGGAGTTTGTTGACTCGGCTTGCTTCACCATGGGGGTGTGACTCGATGATGGGGAGCTTGACGAAGCCCTCTTCCCTTTCTGCTCCTTGATCGTAATTGGAATATCGTATTCTCCAGAGCTGCTAGCCCTTGGCGATCCTCCCATGTCATTTACCCCTTCTAGGAGGGATAGACGAATCGCAGTTTGGATCTGAAGCTCGTAGTCACTTTCATCCGTCGCCTTATCATAGGCATTTGAACCTGTGGCTAGAGGGCTAGGTCCCGTGACACTTGGATCAGGTGTGACTGTACTGCCGAAACTGGATGTCGTATCGAAATCTGCAGCGGAACCTGTGTCGCTAGCACTTGCCCGACGCTGCTCATCAAGTAGGAAGGACTCCTGAGACACCATTTCAGCGTATCGTATAGCTTCCTCTTCCGTCAAGTCCCCGAGACCTACTCCGAAACGAGAGCGGAGGCGGGCTTGTTCCCGTGCCTTGTGCTCCTGCTCATTGCGCAGTTCTTCAGCTTCGGCAGCGATGTAGCCCTGGACATCCCCACCGTGACGTCGACCCGTGGCCCGACCATGGATATCGGAGTGACGTTGCCGACGCTTACGGCCTGTTGCGTGATTAGAGGAACTATATGCCCAATAACGCACAAAGGTTCCAAAGGCTACTATTCCATGAAGAACTGAGGGGTCGGGATCCAGGTAGATTGCTCCAACGGCCGAGAAATTCGAAGTGCGGGTGGTACTAACGGGGGGTAGATGGCGAGGCATGCGGCTTGGAGAACGTGAGTTGATAGTCCGGATTGGATCTAATGTAGATGCTAGGGGATCCCAAGCTTGGACAAGTCCATCGCTGCCGCCATGAACAAGGTAGAGAGCTGTCAGGGCCAAACACGATATCTCAGGAGACTCCGTTTGAATGATTCTGACTGGGTGTACCCCGTCGCCAGTATGCCCTTCTCGCATATTCCATAGCAGGACCTTTCCTTTATTTGTACCCACTCCGAAAAGCCTGGCTCGTCTACCTGGAATATCTGACGGCATTTGCCTTGTTGGTGTCGCCAGACCACTCAAAGCTGAGCCTACCGAATCTTTTAAGGGGTCTTCGAAAGACGTGACGAGGGCAAGCTGTGACATATCCACACCGCTCGCAGTTATCTGCGAGATACCGAGTTCCTTCGAGAGGAAGGACGTCTCAGACCAATCATCCAAGCCTGGTTTCGCAGGACTGGTCGTAGCTGGTGGAGACAGTTTGCCTGAAGCTGATAAGACCTGCTTGAGTAGTGGCGAACTAGAAGAGTTCGGAGATGTCGACCTTGCGCTACTGCCACCGAAAATCGAGGGAGCAGACACGACTTCCGCGAGGGATTCCGAACTAGGGGCTGGCTGAGTGTTGGGCAGAGTTGGGCCCGCGCTACTGCGATGTAATCGTTTAATGGACGAAGTTTGGCCTTCTTCTAGTCCGCAGTTGAGGATGAATACATTTTCACCAGCTCCATGTTCGTCGTCACTCGCGAAATCTACTTCAAGTTTTCGGCGCATATCCCACCCGTAACATACCTTGCGGAAATGAGCTGGTTTGTAGTGAAGAAATCTTTCGATCTCGCGGGCCTCCGAAGCCATCTGATCCTTTGTCAAGCCCATACTATTAGATGGAGACCTGGGAGAATAAGCGCCGCGGACAGCATTCTTTCCCGACTCATCAGGACGCGCCTGTCGTCGAGTCGCTTCTACCAGGTGCCAATAAGTCGTGCGGCCTGTATGCCATGCGAGCTTGACACTATTTTCTGTTTTGACCTTACTGGTAGGCGCAGTTGGAGGTTCAGTCAGGTAATATACCTCACCCAGAGCATTGAGAGCAACAGCCAACACTCGGCCGAGAGCTTTCCGCTTTTGACTGTAATTATCATCGACCTTAAGTGCAATGATGGGTACTCCTGGGCTGAGTACCCAGCGAGCACTGATTTCACCCGGAGCGTAACGTGGCCCAGTAGGGTCGTAACCAAGCGCATGCGCGGTCACAACTCCTAAAGAGGATCCAGTCATTATTCCAATCAACGACTGGGTCATGGAAAGAATGGATGATGATTTGGCAATCCAGACTGAGCAAACGCTCTCAGAGAGTTCTGGGATCTTCGGGATATCAGGATGAGCCTCCACTAGTCCTGCTTCTTGGCCCAGGTATTTACCCCTAAATTCGCCCGTTGGGCGATAGAAGACACGGCCGCCGGGGAACCCCTCTCCGCCGAGGAGTCCATACGGTTGACTAACGTCTATAACATTAGGAACAGCGACAGGACCCTCACCAACCCCGTAAGGTAGAATGTGCGGCACGACCTCGTCTAGTTGAGGAAAGCCGAAGAAGTCATCTAGGCCCCATTTCTCAACCTTGCCACTGGTTGGATCGCTGGCACTAGCGACACCTAAGTCTGAAGCCCCGTGGATTACCCTGGGCGGCTTCTTCCCACTGGCCTTGAAGGTGGCATGGATATGGGTTACTGGGGACGGCAACTTCGTGTTATAGGTTAAAACAGCACTTGCCTTCTTGCCAGACTGGCTTGATCTGGAAGAAGACCCTATACCTCCAGAACTCGTTCCTGGTTTACCCCTAGCAAGACTACGAAGGAGTCGAGTTCGCAGAAGATACTCGCTACGCCAAGAAGCGTGTGCCGTGAGACGCGTAAAATGGCGTACTTCTGAGCGCACACTATCTGAATCATCTTGATCCCACACCCCGTTTTGATGTTTACCAGTTGTAACCAAAGCATCTTGGCCAGGGAAGAATCGCTGAAAGGCCATGCGCCAAGCATGAGGCGTGGTAACCAGAGTGTAGAATCGTTTCGAAACCAAGGCTACAGACGCGTGCGAGTCGGGATGCAAGTGGGATAAGATATGCGTCAGGATCTCTGTGACATGGTTAGGCTGCTTCCTATTAATGATGGGCAGTAAACTATGACATACCATTGGGGAAATCAGAGAGCTGAACACCGTCAGATTGCGCGTCGGCACGTTTAATGACCTTGAATCCTAGAGCTTGTCTAGGTACTGCTGGTGTCAAAGCATTCTCATATTCAGATATACGCTGGCCCGGGGCGTGGGGCCGTGTCGCTTCCGATTCCTCATGGTCGTTCAATCGGCGCAGTCGTTCCTCGAGGGAATCCGAGTTGATGCCTTCCCCACCAGCTCCAGTGCTGCACTCGGCTCGCACGGAGCGCGGTGACACACCACCGGATGACTGCTGCAGCAGAGAGCGGTGGGCTGGGCCACTCGGATCATGGTGCTGAAAGCCATGTTGGAGGGGATTGAGGGATTGAGAAGTGCTGTCGGGTTGAATCTGATTTGAGACCTCGGAAAGCTCTTGTTGCATAAAGTAGTGTGAGAGAGACAAGTAGAGAAGATTCTTTTGACTGTGCGATAAACGATAGCACAGTCAATTATCGCTGCTATTCGAAATTTTAGATAACGAAAGGCGTGTTAAAGGGTCTGAAATGCTGTGTTGTCGATGCCAGGATGATGAAGTGAGGAAGAAAAAAAAACGAAGTCGTTGATGGCTAGGTGACTTCGCTGGTGGTAATCTCCAATCCTTAATCCTTAGGGGGAGCTACCGCGACTCGGGCGTACACGATTAGTTACCCCAGCTCAGCCAATCAACACCGAGAATCTGCCGATATGTATGGAAAGAGTGGCTAAAATCCATCTCGTTCTTTCCTCACCTTTCAATTATCATGATAACTGCCTGCATGTCATACGATGTAAAGTTAGACACCACCTAATTGGAAGATGTTCCATCTAATACCGATAACGTACATGTAGGTAGGTGCCTACACGTATCTACTTGATACCTACATATATAGAGCAACCCGGATGGCTAAAAGACCCACTCGTCTCGACGATGAGAGGTTTTGGTTTGTTTAGCAGTGACACTGAGCAAGAAATATCCCACAGTAGCGAGAACATTGCAAGATATCATTGATCCGCGCCTTTGGTCTATGGCCTAGCGAAAATTTCTATTTTCATATAATCACTACTTACAAACAAAGGGGGCAGGCATTCCAACCGAGGACAAGAGGGCTCCCTTCATGCATACCTACATACCTCCTGTCGTACCAAAGCATGTTTTAGGCGACTGTGCTTGCTATAAGTGTGATTTACCCGAGTACGCCAACCAGGGCAGCAATCACGCCCTTGCAAACAGAAGAATGCGGATCTGATCTGACAGAGTGCCACATAGGCCCCTCGGGAATACAAATTACGTACATTAGGTAGGCAAAGAGGAGACGCGTACGCGTCACGCATTTCGTAACGACCAACGTATACTGAGATGGCATCCAAGGACATCTAGAAAGTCCGTAAGGCATTTCAATGCAAATGTGCCTAAGCGAACTCGCCCAGAACGATGCATGTGATGAAGACAAGTTTGTATGGATCGATATTAACTGACGATACATGTGTAGTCCTATTAATTAATCTTCAATGCACGGCCCCGATTATTAGACAGCGAGATGACCTCAAGTCTCAGAATAAATTAATACTAGCTGGGATATCCCTGGAGAGAAATGAACTGTTGATGCACGAGGCAGAAGTCGATCCGGAGAACTTTTAATTGTTTTTCTTTTCGTCTATTCGTGGTATATACCAACCATTACACACAATGGCTCTAGAGGGCCGCTGCCGATGGACACTTTCTTGCTTCGACCTTCTTCCTTCACCACCAAATTTTGAACCAGACGTTCATATTCGGAACAGGCGTGACAGTCATAAATGTACAATTCCACGGTCAGTCGTTGCCGCCGGGCCCTCTAGAGACCATTTTTCAACACCCCTTTCCTCCCTTGAGCCACTACTCCAGTCCGGCACAAAAAAGCACCTTGCCTCCTCTGACTCCTCCACAATTGTAAACAAACGCATTAGATTAAAGTACCTGGTCATCAGATCCATGCCAGCAAAAGGTGTGCCAGGATCTTTCTCGATGCCGAGGATTCGTAACTATTTTCGGCGGTACACTCAAATATCCCACTGATAAACCGGCCGTCTTAGAATGTTAAATCACAAGAAATCCTGAGTAAATGCGCACAAATGTTGCAATTCCTTAGGTAGGCCGCCCACAGTGGCTTCTGTTGGAAACAGGCGTCGCCTTCTGGATGGGTATCGAACTATAACTAAAATGAAACGGAGGTGACGTGCAGGTCGTATACGTTTGCTCAGTTCCAGCCAAGAGAGTTCTCGGCCGCAACAGGAGCCGAGATGTTTGCGGTACGTGCCGAGCTATTCATCCCGCTCCTCCCACTGCCCTGACTGTCGCGAGTGTTCCCTGTAGCTCCACCGTAACCGGGATTGCTCGTGAAATCCCGACTCAATAACGCACCACCCATCAGAGCCGGGCTTCCAGTCTGTCGCATCTCCGAGGGCGAGGTAATGGAGCTGCTTCTCTGGTGTCTCTGCTTCTTGCGCTTGTAGCGACGGGCGATGATGAACATGGCAGCACCATACGCACCAGCGACACTAGCAGCACCCACGGCGATACCAGCCGTCATTCCCTGCTGCGCGCTCGTAGTTTGCTCGCCAGGACCTTGGGTGTCGAACGGGTCGTTGTTGGTAGAACCGCTGTCAGTGGGGTCTGCACCATTGCTTCCATCAGAACCCGCAGCACCGCCCAATACAGAGCCGGGCATGATACCAATAGCAGGGTTAATCTGGCTGGTCAGGTTGCGCACCAAGGGATCTGGGTGATTGTACAAAGGAGTCGTCGGGTATCCAATGTCATCGCTGAGCTTGTTGATTCCCTCCGTGGGATACCAGACCATGGCTTGAGAAGTGATGTAGCCCAAGCGAGCGATAGTGTCATAAGGTCTAATATTGTACATCACGACCCTATCAGTGTCAAAACCGCCACCGTGCGCAAGGCCCTGGGGGAGGAGATTGAACATCTGTGAAGCAGCTAGAGGCTCATCCACAAGATGCTGGTAGTTCTCTCCATAGAGGAAAGAGATCTGGATCAGCGTCGTATCTTTCGGCTGCTCCGGAGGTTCTGTCCAGGGGGTGATTGCCTTTGGCAAGCTGGTTGGAATTCCTGTAGCCGTAGGCTGCCCACCGGTGCTGATTGCACTAGTAGACGATTGAATAATGATCGTGGTCGGGAGCCAAGACTCGGAGTTCGTAATTGTGCCAATCGGGGGAATACTCGTAACCGCCGGTGCGGAGGTGGACGACGAAGTAATAATAGGAGTACTAGTTGAGAAAACAGTCGAAGACTCAACGGTCGTAGGTTCGGCAGTAGTCGACTCCGAAGTGCTCGTGGCAGGGACGGTCGTGTTCGACGGAACAGTAACGAGGCTCGAGGACTCCGTAGTAGGGAGATCTGTAGACGAAACCGTAGTGTTCTGGGGAACTGGAGCCGAAGTGACTGTTGGTATGCTAGTAGTATCGGTCGACGCCGTAGTGTTGCTAGGAACCCCAGAGGTTGTTGTCAAAGGTAGGCTCGTGCTGCCAGACTGCGTCGGTACGCCGGTCGATTCCGTAGAATTGGCGATTGAAGTAGGGATTAACACCGACGATGAGCCTGTGCCCAGGAGAGGTGGCAATGAAAGGATGGGCGTCTCTGAGCTCGAGATCGAAGTCGAGGCAGAAGCAGTTGGAGCAGTGCCTGGGAACGACGTCGTCGGGAAGAGACTCGAAGGCAACAGAGTCGGTAGTAGTCCGCTGTCCGTGCTACTAATGCCGGAAGACACCCCAGTACCTGATTCCGTGCCTGATTCTGTCGCATTTGCCGTGGGCGAAGGGAGAACAGCGCTCGTGACACCTCCCACCGCACTTGTAACTCCGCCAACTAGACTAGTAACGCCCCCAATAAGTCCACCATCCGAGCTTGTAGGGCTCGGGGTCACTACACCGGTAGGAGCGATGAGAATTCCAGAAGATGAGGGCACGACCGAAGTTGGCTCAGTCACGGATTCTGTTGCAGATGCAGTTGCGGTGCCATTGACAGAATCAGCAGTCGTCGCTACCTCGGCAGAGGTCCCTGTAGTTGTTCCTTGAGTCGTGCCTGTAGTCGCTCCTGTCGCCGACGCCGTGTTATTGGCCGAAACAGATGCTCCTGATGTAGGTAATAGAGACGGAAGATCCAAGCTAAGAGTTGGCAGAGAAATTAGCGGAGGCACTCCTCCTGTAGTACCAACACTGCCACCTGTCTTGGTCGACCCTGTCGAGTCGGATTCGGCTTTACTTGTCGACGGCGAACCAGTCGGCGATGCGCTTTGGGTAGTAGACGACGAAGTTCCCGAAGTTGCTGTCGTGGATTCAGTACCATCGAAAGTTCCAAGAAGACTAGACAAGAGATCGGATATTGAGTCCTTCTTGGTCGAAGAATGCGTCGTCGAATCTGCTAGCTCGCTCTGGGTGCTATGCGAAGCCGAACTCGTGATGGTGTGGTTAGTGTATTGCCTCTTGACATGTCTAGGAAAGTAGATCTTCGGTCTATTTTCAGGCTGGGCGCTAGCTAACGACGCAGCCGCCACCATGGCGGCCACGACCAACGAACTCGTATGCATGATGGTTGGAATTAAGTTTAAGCTCGTAACAGGCAATTCGTACGTTAATTGGCGGTTGGAACGGTATATTCGAGTATCGACTACTGCGTAGGTTTGGGGCTATCGCTTGACGTCAGTCTCACCGGAAGGTGAGAACAGATTTCGGCCCAACCACTTACTGTGTCAGGATGATTTAGAACGAATGTACTTGACAAATATGTCAACGAGTGGATGCTGGAGAGAAGGTCAAGTTAGTATAATCGATCTTGTCCGCTGTAGTATCAAGGACGCATGAGCGATCCGCGGTAGATCCCATAGGTGGCTCGAGAAACTCCGCTTCTTCGTCCCGGTCCTGTCGACAACCAATTTTTGGCTCACCTTGTACACAAGCAAAATGATTCGATATGTGAGTGTTGTTTTCAAAATGAGTGGCGCGACGAATAAATCGTCAGCTTAAATCAAAAATAATATATAACGTCTAGATGTATGGCGTTCACGACGTATCGCACGGGCGATTCCTCAGCGATGCATTGGCCTTGACGGAGGCTGTCGACTTCGAGCAGTCGTCAGGTCGGGATCAAGGCTCCAAAGTCAATGGATGGCCGGCGCCGAGGGTGGCTATTGTCGTCGAAAGGTGCACCTTACGTGGTCGGCGAAAAGGAGAAGAGCGAAAGACGGAAGGGTAAGGCGGAGGACGAGAGGCAGGTCGAAGGGGGTAAATGAGAAACAACAAGAGGAAACGTGCGAGGGAAAGTGTGGAAGAGGAGTCGGGGCTCAGGGCGCCAAGGCACTAAAACCCAGGGGTGGCTCGTTATTGATCAGTCTGTTCAGTGGTCAGGGGAGACGGACAAGGGGGTTTAAGGGAAGGGGGTGGGGAGAGATGGCTAATTACGTGAGACCAATACAGAAGTTGCCTAGCGGCAGTGGAGAGCAATATTGCACTCTCTTGTTTAGGCAATGGCGCCAGGGCCAACCTTTTTTTTGAAGCCTTAGCACTTGTCCAAGGCGCCCGTATTCTGTCCGTACCCTCTATACAGCATTGTTGCTATCGCTACATTTCTGAGAAAGGATGGCACATGAAAAAGGGAGGCAGGATAAGGGACGTTTGAATGGAATGTCAAAGAGCGACCAGAGCGGGCAACAAACAACCTCTGCTCATTTGACCGTTTTCCCCTTTCCAACCTTTCTTTAGGAATCATCCCATCTTTCTTTAGTGTTGTGCGACTTACATGTATACAATGGCGGTGCTAATGCCTCGTGCGCAGCGGGTATTTCGTTCTCGCTGCACAACTCCCGGCTTCCAAAGAGGGCTAAGGTCTTGGTGGACAATAGGTCCAATAGGTCCATGTTGCGCAACCAAATACAATATCAAGGCTACGACGTTCCGTACCAACGTGCAGCTGGGCTGGATGAAGAGCAGCTACAGATTCAATCCCGTCCTCTTGCTGCACTGCACGATGCACGTTGATACTGGCGTGATGGAGGGGCGGCAGGCCTTGGACTGGATCGCGCCTAAGATATGATACATCCGGCCCCATCTCGGGGTACCTGAGCAATCGCACTAAGGGACAGCAAGATGGAAGGTGACTGCTGCCAGGAGAGCAAGTCAACCTAGATACCGACGCGTAATTAGATCAGGTTCAATTGTCGTTAATGCATCCCACCCCGGTATATTAATGGGTCCCTGATTGGCTCGGTTGTCCTAGAAATAGCGGTCCAGACCCCACCCAATTGGCTCCCGAAGCCTGCTGCGCCCTACTGCTACCTGGCAGGTACCTCAGGCATTTCTCTAATTTCAATGTTCCTTGGACTTTGCGCGCGTTGGCTCATGCACCCATCGCTGCACCAAGTTGAATGAATTTCTTCATTGCCCACTCACTAGTGGATGTTTCGACCATGCGACGCGGTTATTTTCGCCGTTCCCCATGCTCATCACCGGGGAATTCAGGCAAACAAGTTCGGCAGCTAGAGAACCATCCATTTGTTCGGAGCAGATAGTGCCATGCAGTTGGTTTTGAAACAAGGAGATGGAAAGGAAAAAGAAAAGAGAAGCAATCACACATCGTACTTCAGTAGCTGGAGGATTGTGTCATAGTAAGTCGTTGATGGACCGTTTCATCAGATCGAAACCTACCAGCAGAGTCTGGAGCAAAAAAGGCGACGGTATGTATTCCCTCTAGCCTCCTGCTCCATTTCATCCCACTGGTTCGGTAACTACCTCCTACGTGCCTTAGGTTTCGGCCCGTCAAACTCCTGGTTCAGACGACTGAACCTAGCCACGAGGGTTGAGCTGAACAGCGCAGGTTGGAATTCTCTGGTTTAGGGCTTACAAAAGCAAAACCCAAAACCTTCTGGAAAGTCAATTGTTTCAGAAGGGGGCTGCACGCGCGGCATTTCTCTCCAATTCCATCTCAGAGCTGGTCGCTGACACGTTTTCCCCTGTATCAACTGCTTCAAATCGGTACCTGGTCAGATTCATATCTCCCCTCCAGCCAAAAGGGGACAAGATGTGCAAATCGTAATAAGGAGCGGTACAGCTTTGACACTATGTATGCAGGCAATACATAGGACGGCTGCACACGAATACATATCCGGCATCCCAATAATTGTGCGAATTCCCATTCCGCACATCTGCCCATCCAGTCCATCCTACCCGCAACTTAAAATGGACAATGTCGCCATTACTACCCATGTTCATGTTTCGTCCAAGCTCGTCGCGGCTGAGATGATGAACACGAGAAACGACTGTGTTTAGTTCGTCTCGAACATCCGTGGGTAAGGAACTGTGGACCGTGGGTCATAAGCGGCGCGAATCTTGGAATCTTGGAACCTCGTTCGCGCAAATTGTGGATAAATCAGATCTCTTACGATTTTACCACTAACCAGCAGTAACATGCATTAGTACGCCAATATTTGATAAAATGAAGGGAGAGGCGCCCGCAATTTAGTTGTGTCCACCACAGCGACTATGTACGTATGTACCTAGGTAGGTACCTAGCATATACAACTCCGCCCGCGTTGTCCACATTCATAGGTCCGTCGCATGTCGTATTGGAAGCGAATGCTCATGTGTAGGTACATACCTATGTAGGCTGCGATGCAGGACCCAAGCCATATTTGGAAGCTCATCTGTTCTCGCCAGCTATTCGCGTGGCTTACGGGGGTGGCACTCGCGGCATGCCTTTGCTCACGCCCGGTCGTGCGGTATCCGGATGTGTGTACCTGCATCTCGCGGGCACGCCACGCAGTTCGAGATTCTCGTGGCTTCCAATCACCCAAAAAGAAAGCAGCCTCCTCATTGTATTGGTTCCAGGCAGGTTTACAGGATCTGTCGGGGTCGTGTTCCTGACTATCGAAAAGCCTTACGGAACGGGCGAGCCGGCAGCTTACCGTAGCTTTTTTTGCTTATCATTTCTTACTACGACAGCTACAGTGGCGATCTTCCGTGCCTAAGTCAGGAACAAGAGCTCTGACATCTTGTGAGATCTTCGTGGGCTTAGAAGGATCAGCAAGATGCCGTGTACAAATGTTTCTTTTTATTCCTCTCCCTCCAAGGGGGCGTTTCGTTCCCGAACATTCTCAATATGGCGCTATCCACGATAACATATTTTTCGTCTCATCTTGTTTCGATATGAAATCGACGTAGTAAGATGAAGTTTGTCCACGTTCACATTCTACTATTTACCAACTTTCACCTGCAGATACCTGGCTAATGTAAGGAGGGAAGGCATTCCTACTGCTCCCTTTCTACCTACGGTACCTACGTCGCCTGTGAGCCATTGGATTTACAGCTTTTGTGGGTAATAAGATGAGAGGCGTGCTCTCTTACTGCAGTAGTTCGCTGCACCTATCACATTAGTACGCCTTTGGTTCCTGACTAAACCGAAATCGCAATCTTACGCTTACATGGCCGTGGGAATTGGCGCATGCAAAACAAGCCCCGACAGCACATGTATTGAACACATCTTGGTGTGATGACCCGATCGGTTGGAAGACCGAATCCAACAAACTGCCGACATCTCATCACAGCCGGCTTCATCACAGATGACTTGATAGCCGGCTTGCTGGTTCTGTCTGTTGTCTCTTGATGCACGCAAGCTCTCATTTCCGGTTTCCGAATTATCCGATCACTTCATCAGCCGCAGTTCAACATGGTAGCCAGAGAATTACGGAAACAAGCGTGTTCCTGCAGGAGGATCTCATGTCAGGACGCATCGTTAAGGCACGTGTGTGCCGTCAACGAAAATGTCAAACAAATAAAAGCAGCATATCTGTACAACCCCCTTGAGGAGCCCTGTTACAACACGACCCCGAAGCAACTTTGATATGATTCAACGTGTGGGGGCTAAAAGCTTTTAGGATCTGGATCATAAGCGTCCGATCGTACGTACCTACAGGTAGGGCATGGTTTAAGCGTGGCCATTTTAGCGGTCTGTCACACCTGCTTAACCCAACGTCCCGGTAGCCTTTTTTATATGATACAGGCTCATGTGAGATTGGGAAGGGACCAGAACAAATGGTAGCCAAACTATCAGTTTGTCATCCCGGATATCGAGGCAGGTGCGAATAGTTAGGCCTCCGTACTACATAACTCAACACATATCTCCTACGTCTATCACCAGTAGTAACAACATGAGACCAGTCTCGAATAAGAATTACTAACCATGAACTAGACGGCGGCTGCGGTACGCGCGTCGTTATCCTACAACTCATGAAGACTGAGAACACTATGTGTCGGATAAGAGGTAGACAACAATAGGCAACGCCCCTATACAGTCATGCGCCTGTCAATCTAGCATATACCTGCAATTTTATCTCAATCGTAAGCGCAGAATTTGTTCTTCAAGAAATTCATAGCCTTCCGAAAAGCTCATAGACGTAGTATGCCTAGTAGCTCACATAGAACCTAGAATACATATAGTGCTTTCCCATGAAACATCGAGTTCATATATTAAAATATAATAGAATGTGGCCATTCCTTCTCTATTAGGCAGGTTATAGGTCTATCTATGTGTGAGAGGCGATCATGGCGGTCTCGATCCATTTCGATACTATATATGAAACTCCACGAGCTGTACTGAGCCCCCAACAGCCTCCTTCCTTGACATCATAGAAACCTGATCAGGCATGTTTTAGACGATTTATTCCCTCCCCCTCCCCTAATATCATTCTTCGTCAAAGAAAATCAATCCGCTACATGTCACGATTCCTGAAGCTAGAATACGAGAGACTGGGTGAGATTACCTGTCTGATAATAGGGGGTATCGTGAGGCTTACTTATACATTCAGAGGATAGTGCAGTGCCGTAACCTACAGCTTTATCGATCCTGTCGTTGTATCCATCCCAATGAGCTATTAAGTTATATCCCATGACTAGTTGGAGGGATACGATCAACCCATGCTGTCGCTCATTAATCTCATGATGAGGAGCCCGTTGTCAACCTCGATGGCCAACACTCACGAAAATGGCGGATTCTATCGGAAGGCGATTCGTGTAAACAGGGTAATGGTGCTATATAAATACGTTACTGAGGTTTCAACAACTATGCCTTGGTCTTCATATGCAGTAACGCCATTATTGCCACCCTCGACAGGTTGCCATCGTGAGAAGTATCGCCCGCTAATGCAGCAATACATATTATTCAGTTGCATTATATTAAACTCTACTGAAGAACCGGGGTTGTAAACAACTACCAGCCAGGAGGATGTATAGATACGCGCGAAGGAATGGTGGCTGGTCTCAGCGTGTATGAATACGAGCCAGACCAGAAGGAACCCTTTTCTGGCGATATTGCGACAGCAAGTCTCAGCTGAAGGTTGGCCGTCACAGAACTAAATGATAACATTAAGTCACCCATCAACAATTAAATGACCGGAATTGGCCGGTTTTCACTGCACACTTCCTGTGGGGATGCTAAACGAGATATCTTGCCACCTTCCAGAGGCTCGGGATCATATTTTTCTAGTAAAGCATAGCTCATCTAAAGTCATAATTAATTCTATTCTCTCACTATATGCACCTCCGTATAGCCCTAACTCTCTTCGACTATAGTATAAGCCCCAGACTTGACAGCCACGGTGCTATTCTAGGATGTTCTAGCTCACGACGGGAACATCGTACCTAGGAGGATTTGGGAACTAGATGAGGTCCTCAATCTAACTCTTGCCTATGCCCAGTCATTGCGGGAGAAGGCAAGAGTCCTACCCCTCATAGTCGACAAGTGCGCGTAGTATTCGTTCTGGGTCCCTCACTCATGCAAAGTGGGAATTTTACAACGGCAACGGCGGTCTATTCTTATATGCTGGTGACCAACTACCATATCAGTTGCGGGTCGTTACCCTGGTGAATAATAACCTCTCGTAGGTGAAAGCTACATCCTTCCCTTATTACGTAGCCCTTTAGAGTCGTGGATATGCCGCATAATCTCCTGCAATGGCGCGATGCATGCTATGTTCGGAAAATCCCTTGCATCACCAAGGTAGTACTGGCTTTGAAGATTGTTATCAGATGGAGAACTCTTGTTTGGGTAATTCAGTGATCACTGACCTGGCCGAGTTCTGTCATAATGACGGTGCTGCTTAAGCATGATCATTAAGTTTGAGGCTTTTTAACCCCTGATAGCATCAACCCCCGTAGACCACCACTTACAGCTCTTAAGTCATGCGCAGGTATCGCGTCACGCTCCAGAACTCCTGCCGGTATAGTCAAGATTAGGATACCGGCTAACCAATGCCTGGGTCTTCCTGTACCCCATCCCCAACCGATAAAGCATAAGAAGCGGTAAATCTCGTAGACGACATTCTTCGGATTGGCGTCACTTGAAATTCGGCCGAGCTGCCTATGACGTGTAGTGCCCTGTGCTTTCGAGCATGTTACCAGGGGACCCTTCCGAGGAGGCCTGATAGGGTAAAAACGGAGCCCGGCTTTCGGATGGAGTGCTGGGCTTACCGGTATTCCGAAGAGCATACCGTACGTAGACCGGGGGGCGGATTCATGCGGTCATGGGGATGCCCAATAATGAAGTCAGCCGTCTCTATCTGCCTCCTTTAGTTCCATATGCAGCTCCTGACCGGGCTTTGAATTTGGGCGGCTGGACCGGTGGAATTACCGGAACCGAAAGACTTATGTCTAGGACTGGTCAAATTTCCCACACCCTGCCTTCCACCGTGATGCACAAGTGAGTCACTCAATCCAGTTGGTTAGATTGTTTCAACACGAGCCCCCTCGAGAATCGTTCCTGGCGCGAATCGGGAAGCACTCCAAACATTCCAGCCAATCACCATTAGAATCGGACCTATCGCCGGCCGTCCCTATAGCTAGCTTGTTTCCCTGGCCTTGCGCAGCTTGACCGAGGAGTCCTTTTAAGAATATTTGAAGATATATCATATTTTGCCTATGACATCATTCGTCAGCGGATTGCCCAATATCCTAGACTGCGGCTGCACCCTTAACTAAACCTTGGCAATAACTCTCGTGCACGGTGTGGGTTATCGGGAAATCCGAGCCGCCGACGAGGGCTACGATTTGAACTGCGCCTTGTTTCCCATACTCTAACACTGTCTTACGTGCCTTATAGCCGAGACCTACAGGTGATGGTGGCAGAAGGGCTACAGCCGCGGAACCCCCGGCCTTGTTTAAGATTTCGCGTAGCTGCATTGTGTCGATCGATAGACGACCTCACCGGTGCAGCTACCCTGATATCTCCTGATACCTCTCTCCATAAGACCCCTACGTCGTCCAAACAAACACATTGTTGACGGCTTGGTGCATACGACTAAGATAGGTGGCGCAATATTGAGAAGGTATGTCGGGATATGAGTGTAGGCTGCTGTTACGCATCTGCCAAAAAGATGAATGGGGTACTCTTATCCTACCTATGCATATTCTAAGTTGTCCAATGAAGATTCCTGGACAACAAGCGGCGCGAAGCTTTAAGGAAGAAACATGAAGTTGGTGATGTCAGAAATCCGTCGTCCAACCATGCAAGCATTGGGCGTGTCCTCTCCAAGTGACGTAACTGCCATGAGGCCCTTTTCGAACGATCTCTCTAGTGGCGTCCTTCTACTGTGCAGCTTTAGTCTGGTGATGATGATTGTGTCGGTTTATCGCGGGGAGCTTCGACCCTCTCGTCTCCGTCCTCTCAATTGTCGCCCCGTAGTTGCGGGATGGTAGCACGAGAAAATGTCAGACAGATTGAGATGTGACAGATGCTATATCCCTTGCAGCTATCGCCTCACCTTATTCGCTGCCCCAGCCATGGGTCCCGGATCGGCAATTGATATCATATAGAGGACGGGCGGAACGTTTTCCGTTGCCGAGATAGGTCCCAGCGTCCTGGAGGCGGTCAAGATGGCTAGATGCGTGAAATAGGTAGAGATATGCCTGAATAAAACGTATAACAGCCCAATATGAGTGAGCAGGTGGGCAAGGAACAGGCGGATGGATGGGACTGCGGTTGCGTATTGCGTTGCGACCACTGCTGTCACCTTGTCAGACGTTTGCGTCAGTCATGTGTATGGAACATGCAGGACCCTTTCGGGGCATTCATTCGCAGGGAGTGCCCCCCGCGTAGATCTTGGAAGCCTTCCTTGCGGGCCAGAATAGATCCCATGCCATACTGTACATGCCACATGGGCTGAATGTCCAATCAGGCTTGGGGATATCGCAAACATATCCGAAAGCGTGCTGGGAGACGCCATCACGGCTAGGGTGCACCTGCAGATCGCCCGCCTTCCCATCACTTGGTATTGGTAGAAGCGGGTGAACCGGTAGCTGAAGACTGACGTCTTGTTGCATTCGCGCGAGCAGAGTGAGACAAAAAGGGCCCTCCTATGCCCAACTACTACGTTTGGTTTCCCGAGGTAGAGATAGATTGGTTTCGCCACCTTTATCTTGATAGGAGGTAGCAGGCCTAGGCCGTGTTTGCATATGCCAGATGGAGGTGGAGGAGTGGCGTCAACTTTGAACTTCAGCTTGCCAGAGTGTGCCTTGCAAGAGCGGCTGTGGGAGCAGAGTGACACAAGAGGCTGCAGAGGAAGCTATCAGCTGACCCAGCGCGAGCCGAATCATGATATTGCGACGAACCAAAGCACGTCGACCTGTCCGATTTCACCCTGCGGGAAAGGATCGCAACGTCAGAGCTCCGAAGCGAAGCATGGAACAATGCAACTTCACGCCGCGATAGTCTCCACACCGAGAAACCTGCCAAGGTACAAGAGACAGCGCCCGAAACAGCGCATACTGTACGGCCATCAGGCGAGACAATTCTGGATGGAATCTTCACAAGTTCTATATTGGCAAGAGTAAAAAGGTGGGAGACGCAAGCGACGGCAAGGATCTATTGTCAGCGATCGGCCCAACCAACCCCACGGATAGCCCCGCATCAAACCCCAAGATCTTCAAACGTTCTTTCCTTGTCTTCGTCTGTCTACCCTATTTTAGGTATTTTCGTGCGCACTTTCGTGGGCTGCCGAGGCCGCTGTTGCCTTCAAGTCGGCCCACGCCCCTTGCGCTTAGGGGACCCTTCATGTTCGAGCTATGCACGTTCTGTGGTTGTTGAAATTATGTACGAATTATACGTGCTGGTGGGGTAGCACAATACATCCGCTGTACCCAACTAGCTCTAGCAAACCCCGCATGTTCGTAGGTATGGAGCTTGTACTTAGGGTTGGGTAGTAACGAAACATTGGAAGTGCCACCGGCAGGCAAGCCAATAATACATGTACCTATAGAACTAAAACGTCTAGAATGCATGTGCATCAATCTAAGGAAGATTGGGTTTGCTGCTAGCGTCCGATGTAAAAAGGCTCATAGATGTAAGGTAGGGCTCGGCACCTTAGGTCGAGTACGTAAGTGCCCATATGTATGTTGGTAGGGTTAGAGACATCCAGTCGTCCAGTGAGCTTCTATGATAAGTCTCTGGAGCTTTGTTAGCCCCATCGGTTGGTTCAGCAGGTACATGTGCGTAGCGTATAAAGACGGAAAGTGCTTCGTCATGTTGATTGACGTAAGGTTCCATTATGCGTACATGTATGTGTCAGGTATGTAGGTATGTATATGTACATTTTGCATGCGTGTGTACTCCGTGACATCTCATGTTTATGAGAGCTTCAATTGTTTGGTGTTCCTCGGAAAGAATTTGTGAGGACTGCGCAAACTCAGCCTTCGAGAAACCTTATTCGCCAGGGCACTCGGGTGTTCCTGCCTGTGATACGTGCTGTAGATCGGGTACCTGGCGACTGGCAGCCTACCTCTCCTACACCTTCTAGCAGCTCCCAGCAGCTCCCAGCGCTTCCCAGCATCCTCCGCACCTTCGCACCCACGCACCTACACACCCGCGCACCTACCTACTGTTTCCAGCTTAGAAGTAAGGCTTCAATGTCAGCAAGACCGACTTGCTTGAGGAGGGTCAAGTTAGGGTGACAATGTGATACGCTAGCTTAGGTATACATATGTACCTAAGATCACAAGGTACTTGTACATACATGTATATTTGCGCCTTATTAAGAGGTACCTGATGGGCCCTATTACGTGCTTCATCCATGAAATTCAGCGCTCAAACGTTTTCGTTTTCGTTTTCCCCTTTCGACTATTTAAGGTTGACTGCTTCCTCGTCCATCCCCCCGAGCCTCTCAGTTTGACGTAGTCTAGCAAAGCTGACTTTTTGCGATCTGCTCTGTGCTAAGGTGAGTTCGGTCTTGTGCCCCTCAATTCTTCTATCATCGTATCTTTCAGCCGCTTGGGTACCTACGCCTACTTCTCCGCAGTGGTCCAAAGACACTAAAATATCCCACCACCACAGTTTCGTCACCTTTAAGTACTCAACAGAAGGAGAAACAAAAACATACAAATTTTTTTCTCTCACACAAAAATTTCACAACAAATTCGTCATCATGGGTGTCACCAAGACCATCATCGAGGAGGGTACCGGCCCCCAGCCTACGCCTCGCCAGACCGTCACCATTGAGTACACTGGCTGGCTCAAGGACACCTCCAAGCCTGACAACAAGGGCGACCAGTAAGTGAAAAGAAAAGAAAAAAAAACACCCCGCTATATCCGAAAGATTCAAATACCTACTCGGCTTGGCATTGACGTCAAGAACTAGCTGGGAGCTTCAAGACAAATAACTGACCAATGAAAAGGTTCGATTCCTCGGTTGGTCGAGGCGACTTCGTCACGCAAATCGGCGTTGGCCAGGTCATCAAGGGTATATTTCGTCCTCACATATTTCTGGCACTTATTTATGCATTGGAGCTGACAATTGATCACTTGTCAGGTTGGGATGAGGGCGTTCTCACCATGAAGGTCGGTGAGAAAGCAACCCTCGACATCACTAGGTATGATTCATCCTCCGTCACTACTGGTGGTTGGCATATAGACTAACTTATATCATTATAGCGACTACGGCTATGGCGCTCGGTAAGCTTTTCCCATTCTACCACAGTCACAATCTTCGTTTGGAAATCCCCCCTATGCGCTGTGAAACATTTCCAATATCCACCCTCCTCGTTCCCCTCCCGGACCCCCAACAGCACTATCCCTGAGAGACGCGGGGCTTACGAAATGTTCAGGGGCTTCACTGGCCACATTCCTCCCAACGCTGACCTAATCTTGTAAGTACCACCCTTGAACTGGGACACAGTATCCAAATTTCCAAATTCTCAAGT
This sequence comes from Hypoxylon sp. FL1857, assembly GCA_022578955.1. Taxonomy (NCBI): domain Eukaryota; kingdom Fungi; phylum Ascomycota; class Sordariomycetes; order Xylariales; family Hypoxylaceae; genus Hypoxylon; species Hypoxylon sp. FL1857. The sequence continues at coordinate 641 of MU400364.1, read as the reverse complement.
CTAGCGCTAACCTGGCCCTCGCAGCGATGTCCACTTGAAGAAAGTCCAGTAAACTATTAAGATAGTCAACGGTTGGCGGAATGGAGTTTAAGCCCACGCATTTTGACAATGGGTTCCAGGGCAGGAGGTTCTCTCGCTTCGGTCGTGTTTCTTTTTTCTTTCCTCGCTGCATGCAGTAAGGGTTAGGGTGGCTTCTGTGAGAGAGGCAAGAATAAGACAATCGTTGATCGCTGAAGTTCCGTGCTCGCTTGTGCCTACGTTTTTGTGATGCTGTGCCAGATGTCTGGGACTCGCAGCTGAACTGGAATACTTTTGCTGTTTCTTAAATGCAGCTGCATCGTGCCGACGATCTTCTGCCCTTGCAAACTCCTCCGCCGAAACTTATACTAACCTAAATCGAGGCTACTTAAGAGCGGACGAGGTGACCGAATCCGCCAAACCGCTAATTCAAATTATATATTAAATTGTATATTATATGCATTGTTTAATATATAATATTAACTTTATAATATTTTATAAATATAAAGTTTATAACGTTATTAATTATTATAATTATAATGTTTTTTAATATATTAAAATATTATAAATTATTAATTAATTAATATATAAATTTTATAAATTAATTTATATTATATATTTTT